>LNAR01000502.1:0-26585 GCA_001630585.1 Pseudogymnoascus sp. BL549 | reverse complement strand
GGCCCCACTGTTCGAGTCCCCCCCTAGAGGCGCATTCGCCTTCTCCAAAAAGGAGAGATACGATGCATCGTCCGCCATTCCTCGTTTCTGCTTCCGCGGCTGCTGCGCGCGGACGGATGGGAGAGCTTGTACTGGCGCTGCTGCAGCTGCTGCTGGAGCTGAAGTGCGAGCACGCGACGAGAGCGCACCGAAGACGCGGGGCGGGAGGCGTGGGCGTGGGATCGTGGCTGTGGGTGCTGTGGTAGCGGGGTGCTGGAGGGTGTCGAGCTCGTGGGTTTCCTGGCCTGCTGGTACTGGTGCTGCGGTGCTGCGCTGTGGTTTGGGAGTGCGGGTGCGGAAGAGGGAGAGGATGACGCCCATTTGTGGTTTGTGGTGGTGGTTTTGTGCTGCGCTGGGGGCGGGGTGGGGTGGGTGGGGTATGACGCAGGTTGGTTGTGTGTTCTTGGCGGATGCGGCGATTGAGTGGGATTGATCGATGGGGCTCACGATTGCATGGGCACGTGGGAGGATTTTTTTTTACAGAGATTGGGGAGTTTTTGAGATTCACGATTTGGAATTTGAGGATATTTTAATTTTTTGGAAGGCACTGCGCGCACGTATGAGGGGAATGGGAAGCATGTTTTTGTGATATGCATATCTAGCATGTGTTTTCATGTCTAGCTAAGCACCACGCGAGGCTATCGATTTGCACACCAGTTACGGCAAACACATGATGCCCCGAACCTCCCGCTCCACGCCCAGAAAGATTTTCCCCTTAGTACACCAGCGCGACGCGACAACAGACAACAAGAGCGACAGGCTTACGACTGCTGCACGAGATCCTTCTTGAGGGTACCGAGGAAGGCACGCTTCTCGGCAGGGGTCTGGTAAGCACCGTGGCCGAACTTGGACGAGGTATCGATCCACTTGAGGTCGACCTTCTCGAGGGCCTTGCGCGAGGTGTGAGTCCACATGGACTTGCGGAGGGTCATGACACGCTTCTTGACACCGGGGACGGAGCCCTTGACCATGACGAAGTCGTTCTTGACCTCACCGTAGCGGACGAAACCACCCATACTGTGATTGTGTTAGTTGTGTTTAATTACAGACGGAAAATTCTTTCGGTGGGAACTTACGGGGTGATGGTCTTCTTGGAGACATCGAACTCAGTCGAGGCGTTACCCTCGTCAGCGCCGGAACCAACACGGTAAACCTTGTGGTTGCACGAGGTACGGTGGTGGTATCCGTCCTGACCGGCACGGGCAACAGTCCATTGGACGTGCGATGGATGCCAAGCACCGATACAGGCAACCTTACGGAGACCCTTGTGTGTCTTTCTCGGAAGCTTCTTGGTTCCCCAACGGCTGGTAACACCGGAGAAACCCTTACCCTTGGTGACGGCGATAACGTCAATCATCTCATCCTGCTCGAAGATGGAGGCGACCTCAACTGGCTTCTCGAAGAGACCAGATGCGAAGTCGACCTTCTCGGCGACAGAGCCACCGTTGACCTGGACCTCCATGAGGTGGGCCTTCTTTTGCTTGAGAGGGGTCTTGCGGATCTGGGTGTGGGCGAGGACACGGACGACGGTGCAGTACTTCTTGATGCGCTCCATCTCGCGGGTGATGGAGGAGCCGCTGGACTCGGAGTGCTTCTTGGCGTACTTGGTGAAGGCCTTCTTCTTGGACTTGTACCAGTTCTTGTAGAAGCGGCGCTTCAGGTCGTCGGACAGATGCTCGGCCCAGACGGTGGTGAGGGATCGGAGACCACGGGGAGTCTCAATGTAGCCAACAAGACCAACAACGATCATCTATAGAGATGTTAGCCATAGGCACAAAGCCAAGCGGGCTGCGTTGCTCGTACTGGTGGTGTCTCAATGACAGTGACAGCCTCAACAACCTCCTTCTTGTGCGACTTTGCGCCGGGACGGTCGAGGTCGCGGACGATGGTAGTCATACCAGCCTTGTAGCCCATGGTGGCAGTAAGGTGGACTGGCTTCTTTGCGTCATCCTTGGGGAACCTGGACAGAGCCGCAAAAGTCAGTTCAGATCCTTCAGAAGACTTGAACCCGGTTCCTTCGACGACCAAAAGGTCGCCGAGATGTTATCTAGGACAGGGAGAACTCACGACTTGACCTTTCCGCGGTGACGGGCGGCCCTCTTGCGAGGAAGGTATGCCAGAGAACCGTGGCGGGGCGCTGTATATTTTGTCAGGAAACTGCTTCTTGAAGGTCAAGAGGCACGAGATGCAATCCTATCGTCGTCGCGGCTGCGCTTTCCAGGTCGAAAGAGTCCGCGACTTCGATAGAAGGCCTCTCGCAATACCAATAAGGATTGAAATGCGTACCTTCGAACTTTCTGTGAGACATGGCGATTGTCGTTGTTGTCGATTGAAGAGCTGGAGGAAGAAGTCCAAGTGCGCCGCAATTGAAAATATTGAGTATATTGTTGTGTGTGGGCCGATAAAAGTAAGCGAAAAGTGGTTAACTAGAAATAGGTTAGCGTGGGTGTGGGCTCAGTCCCGCCGAGTCTTAAAGAGGCACGACCACTATGAACATCAGGAGCACAACCAGACGGCAATTATTATTATGTCTGTTAATTACCACGATTTCTTCGGTCCCATTAAAAAGTATACTATCTGCTCTTACGAGACTTGTGCCGACATAGTAGCTCTTCATTAAGATAATACAAGTATCGGTTTTCATCGTGAGATTTGCCATACCAAAATCTGTCAAGTCTGCCTTACCTATCCTATCGTCATTCATGTGTCCGCTTTGCTATTGCTCGATTTCCAAATGTATCATTCAAAACTGAAACGCCCGAAAAAAAATATCCAACTTGAAATCCCTATTTCTTCGCATCAATATTCTCAAACCTCTCCTCCGTCGTCACAAACCCAATACTGTCATCCTCATCTCTCGCTGCATACCCTTCTGCAGCCAAACCAGCTTTCTTCCCTTTCCCTCCCTCCCAAACCCATGTCCCCTCTTCATCCAACATCCACCCCTCCCCCTTCGGGACCAGCCCGCTCTTCCCCTTCACCGAGCTCAACTCTATAAGCTCTATATCCCCGTTGGCATCGTCCCCCCTCATTCGTTTCCTCCCTAACTTCTTAAACACCCTTGGCAGCGCAGCCGGCATCTTTATCTCCTGCACCTTAAACTTCACCACCTTCAGATCAATCACTTTCTTCTGCTCCTCCACCGGATGCAACATCCTGATATCCGACGCCTGACCAGGCATCACAAACAGCGCCGCGGAGACAGACGTACTCGCTGCCAAGCACGAGACAAGGCCCATATTAGCCTCTAGACACGGAAACTCGGCTCGCAGTAACACCTTGCGGTTGAGGCGACGGTTAATGCCGGCGCAGGTGAAAGCGAAGAAGATGCACATGCCGAAGACGGCCAGGCAGCCGATGCCGAAGGCCCATGATGGGTATTTGTAGGGCGGGGCGGGTTCAGGCTTGATATTGGGAACTTCACCGGTGATGTCGTCTGGGGTGTCGCGGGCGAGGAGATGGGCGGCCAGAAGGTAGGGGAGTGGGAAGAGCTTTGTCGGAGGCATTGAGATAGGTTGGATATGGAGGTTGGATGTTTGATTTTTGCTTGGATACTTTCCTCGTTTGCCGATGATCTCGAGAGATCACGGCACAAGCCTTAGAAGGTTTGCCAGATGCGGAAATGCTATAAATCGTGTATGTGGGATTTATATGTGTGAGGATGGTTTTTGACGAGATTGGTATATTGAGCTTGTTGTGCAGACAAAAGAAGAGAAGGAGGGCATGGTGCGAGACATAAATGGGAAATCCTTTCCAAATGAACTAGGTGTTGGTGTGCTCTAAGCGTTGGTCTAATTATCGTATGATAATATTTAGCTTCATTGGTGCACCACCCCATGGGGAGCTAATGAGTTACCCCAGCCCAAATCAACGCAGTCATACCGACGGAACGTGGGGTAACTTTTTACTCGCTCAAATTCTCAAATACATGATATCGCTCGTGGGCAGCCATGGCAAAAGCTGGCATAATTGCGTTGCAGACCGTGCACTTGCCCGAATCTGATTCTTCGTTAAAGTAGAGAGACTCATCGTCGACAGCATCCTGCGTCATTGGTATCACATCTTCAGAGCCAGTAGCTCCCTTCATTATCGCGTCATTGCCAGCACTTGGCTCGGCTCTAATGGGAGCGTGTGACCTACCACCACCGTCAGCTCTGTGGTGTTCAGCAACCCAGTCGGGCGGCACGTCCTTGTCTTCCACTTTCCATTCCTTTAGGACTTCTTCTTGGTGCTTAAACATGCGACTAATATCTCGTCCTCGGCCCTTAACGGTCTCGCTAGCCGCTTCCACCATGTTCGCGACGCAAATGTTGATTAGGTTCAAGCTCCAACCTTTACTGTCGTGGAGGCGATGAAACAGAGGAATTAGAGTTTCCAAAACAAGCTTCTCGACCAACGCATCCACACCTTCCCGCAAACTGAACACAAAGTTTGGGAGAGGGCAAGAGCGGGAAATCCGATTGAAACCCCTCTGGCGACTCCCGTCTGGATTCCGCGGAAGTTGGGGTCGGGTTGAGAGTCGAATTGTCTTCGGATGCGCTAACCATCGTTGCTTCCCAGGGTTGTCTTCGTCGGGTTCCAAAAGATCAGTGTGCATCCTGTTGACGAGGCTAGTAGCGAGGACCCGTAGCTCCTTCCGTACCTCAGGGAGGGTACTGATGCCTCTGTAACTATCTTCAATAGATATCTGGGTCGGAACTCGCTTGAGTGTCTGGACTTCCGATCCATCGATTCCGTTTATTAGTGCCCATGCCTTTGCGCCTATCCCACGTTCAGCCCCTACTCCTCCGAGAAGCTCATCAAGAAGCTCTGGCCCCATACCCGGAAAGAGACGAACGTCGCGAACCGCAACAAACTCCCTCGGTGCATGTGAGTCGACCTCATCTTTCAAGTCGACTTTCCGTTCAAGAACATGGTCCCTTATCTTCTGCGACATCTTGAACCCAATCCCAGGGACTTTTCCGATATCGTGGGTATCCAGAAATGATATAACGGTGCTTGTTCGTTCTGTGGGGTTCTCGTGGGAAGTGCATTCGTACGGAGGCATTAATGTTGTCTGTGCCTTGGGCTTATGCAGATTGCCAGCCAGCTTAGCCAGCAATTTTGAGGTTGAAATCCCAACAGTAGAAGTATACCCCTTATCCTCCTCGAGACGATGACGAAGGTGTTGTGCTAGATGTGAACCGACTCTCAGTCGTATGAGGAGCTCTTGGTCCTTCTCCACGATTTCAGCTGTTGCGTCGCCAAGCTCCGGATATTCATGGCCAGCAGTGCGAGATGCATCGAAAGAAAATCCAATCGTCGGATCATCGCGGGATAGGTTGAAGAATGCGTGGCTGAGATCATTTGGGTTCAGTAGTGACTGGTTGTATGCAACAATGTCCGTGACGTCGAGAAAGACCTCATCGAAGCCAAGCTTCTCAACCTTTTTGTTCCAAGTGAAAGACTCCAAGAACTTGTAGAGCATCTTCGAGGCATCCCGGAAGCGGTCCAGCTGCTCGCCCAGCACTACCACCATGTCGGGGCATTTTTTCTTTGCCTCTGAAACGAGCTGGAGTTTGTGCAGTCCCCGTCTACGAGCTTCGTAGTTGCAGGTGACAATAATTTGCTTCTGCTGAACACCGAGCGGGACACTCTTTAGAGCAGGATTCTCAACCTCGAATACGGACGCGTAGAAGCAGTCGTAGTCCTAGAATTCCGTCAGTTTCAACATATGTCAACAAGCTTGGTAGAGAAGCCCTTACGAAGTGGATAATGATCCTGTCATCGTTTCTCTTCAGCGATAACTTCGCCGTTGTAGTCATGACATCTCATTGCAAGTGACACGTGTATTACCCTGCCCAAGTGATAATAGACTAAACTGCTTAGAATACAGCACTACTCGAGCAATATCGACGATTTATCCTTCGTTCTTTCAACCATTCAGGTCACAGGATACGCGACGAATTCACGTGAGTCCGCGTTAATGACCTAGACCCTTATCTTATCAGGTACCGTCAGGGCAGGAATACCGTCACGAGGTACATGGGATTTGTCAGGCAGGTGCGGAACGAACGGGTAGTGTGTCTTGTGTATATCAGCAAAACTAATAAAGCTAAGAGGGGAAATAGTGTATATACTGGGCATAGAGGAAGTTGTCGTGTTCTCCTCAGACACATCCCCAAGGACACCGTGGGGAATTTTCGTCCTTGGAGATACTCGTATCTATCGTTATCGTCGCCATCGTCTCACCAGGATTACCAGGTCCCCCAGAATAAACTCGAGTGCCGAAGGGCCCATTGTTCTATAATAGTTCTTTAATATGCATGGGTGTGAGTTTGCCATTCCTGTGCTGTCGCACGCCATCCACCCCCTGCTGTTGCTCACATCTCACAAATTCCCCATGGAACCCCATGAAACAACCCTTGGATAAGACACGATTCTGACATGCATTGCTTGCATATTTAGCACTGGGCCAAGCCAATCCCGGCCGATCAAGCAATCCACGATGGCGCTTCGCGCTTCTATCTTTGCTGGCGCTCTTGCCGCCACCGAGCGTTGAAGCCAGCATCTTCTTGTCCCGAGATGGTACAAGGGGGGCTGTGGCGAGTGAGAGCTCGATATGTAGCAATATTGGAATAGATCTCATAAGTCGCGGCGTGAGTTCTCACCTTGTGTGTAGTGTTTAGTGTCATACTAATTATCTTCAAGGGAAACGCTGCAGACGCCGCAGTTGGCACGACGTTATGTGTCGGCGTTATTGGGATGTATCATAGCGGCATCGGCGGCGGCGGTTTTATGCTCGTGCGCAGCGAGATGGGCGAGTATGAAGACATTGATTTTCGAGAGACAGCTCCGGCTGCTGCATATGAGGATATGTATGCCAACTTCACTATCGGCAGCATAGTTGGCGGGGATGCCAGCGGGGTTCCGGGCGAACTGAGGGGATTCGAATATTTACATACAAAGTATGGGGTAAGTAATGCCCCATAGTAACAGGGCGAGTGGAATGCAAGCTGACATTCCGCAGAAACTGCCATGGGCTACGGTTGTAATGCCCGCAGCGAAAGTTGCAGAGAGGGGATTTCCAGGTACGTGATTAGAGCATGTTTTGGCTACGGGAGGAGATTGGGAAAAGACGTGCTAAGTTTTTAATAGTGACCGAGGATCTCTACGGATTCATGATTGGCAGGGAGAAGCTAGGGCAATATTTCCTCACAGAAGATCCCAGCTGGGCAATGGATTTTGCCCCGAATGGCACACTCCTCCAACCAGGCGACATAATGACACGGAAACGGCTCGGAAAGACCCTGCGAACGATTGCCAAGCAAGGGGCAAGAGCTTTCTACGAAGGACCTATTGCTGATGCCACTATCCGGGCTCTCCAACTCGCAAACGGCTCTATGACCCTAGACGATATGTCAAAATATGAGATAATAACACGCAAACCTGTCAGCATAGACTATAGAGGATATAAGATGTTTTCGACCGGTGCCCCCAGCAGTGGAGCAGTGGCGTTGAATACCTTCAAGATCATTGAGGGCTATAACATGAGCGACCCCAATATCCGGAACCTCAACACCCACAGATTAGACGAAGCTATCAAGTTCTCATACGGAAATCGCAACGAACTGGGCGACCCAGACTTTGTCGCGGGCATTGCCGATTTTCAATCCCAAATGCTGGACACAGAAAATGCCAGCGCGACTCGGCATAAGATATCAGACGACCACACCCTCGACCCAACTGCCTACAACCCGAAGCTCCTCTCCCATCCCGACAGCCACGGAACCTCACACGTCGTGACGTCCGACTCCTCGGGCCTGTCCATCACGCTCACCACGACCGTAAACCTATCCTTCGGCAGCCGGCTCTGCGTCCCCGAAACCGGCATCATCATGAACAACGAAATGAACGACTTCTCCATCCCCGGCGTCTCCAACGAATTTGGCTTCGTCCCGTCCCCCAACAACTACATCCGCCCTGGCAAACGCCCCCTATCCTCTATCACGCCCATCATCGTCGAGCACGGCGATGGCTCACTCTACGTCGTCACTGGTACCGCGGGAGGTTCGCGCATTATCACCGCTACCATCCAGGCGATCTGGCACGTCCTCGATCACGGTATGACGATGCCCGAGGCGTTGGCGCAGCCAAGGTTGCACGATCAGCTGCTGCCGGCGCGGGTACTGTTTGAGGTAGGGTATGATAATGCTACCACGGCGTATATGCGTGCGAAGGGGCATAATATTACATGGACGAGCGAGTTGCTCAGTAAGACGCAGGGGATTAGGAGGCTGGACAATGGGACGTTTGAGGCGGCAGCGGAGCCAAGGCAGAAGAGTAGTGGGGGGTTTGCAGTGTAGAGGGATGTTGGATACCCATGATTTATACGAACAACTCAGAAGACTTTAGATAACGATCAAGATGTGTTAGAAATTATATGTTTATATCTATCAATACTTTCTTACTTTTTAACATGAAGCGATACTGAGACCGGGGAGGCTCCTTGGGGTGCGATGGCGGGGGAAGAGCGGGGGAATAAGAACCGCAATTACTCGCAGTAATCGGAAGACATCGACAACAGCTTTAGTTTGCCCATTGTCTAATAGGCTGCGGCTTCGGAAGGAGAAGCAAGCCTTCGATATATTTCAACCCAACTCGGTCCCCCCATAGATCCGGAGCGCGGAAAGCGGCGCTGCTGTCACCACCTCTACTTGTCACCACATCTGCCTGCTGCCAATTATACCTGTCACCGCTTCTGTCTGTCATTACAGCCGGCCAATATGCTTGCCTCCCGTGGAGGACTTGTCGGACGGAGTGGCCGCAAGCCCATGCAAACCATTCTTAGCCGCCAAAACCATCAGGGCCGCCAACGCCATCTAGAGGTATATCCGTTAACATGCAGCCTCTCCCCAGAGTTTTATTTAAGTATATGGGCTAGTAGATGAAACAGGATGATGAGCAGATTGAAATAAAGCCATTGGTAGGTTATACTGTGGCGATTGCTCGACAATCACTATAGAGGAATAAATACATAATACCTTTGAAGATATTAAGGACTATAAGACAAAAATGATAGGATGCAATAACTGTAATACCAAATACCACCCCCTCTCCGGTCTCTCAATGCCTACGACCACGCCCATGCCGCGTTCGGCCCCTTAACCACAACCTTTATCAACCAGTGCAGCGCCGACTCCGGCGAGTCCTGCGCAACGCGATGTCCAGCATTGGCAAACGTGTAGTAACTGAGCCCTCTCTCCTCTCGCCCCTTAGCATCACTAAAGCTATCGCTAATCGGAGGGCGCGAGAAGCCTTGGGAGCCGCCCCAGGTCATGTTCTGCAAGACGAGATCTTGGCCCGTATGGGGAATCACAAAGTCCAGGAGGCCGCTGAAGATGTGAACCTTGATGCCTTGGGATATGATAGTGGGGATGATGGTGTAAGCGGGTGGTTGGGGATGGTTGATAAACCTGTCAGCGCCAACCAGCGCGCTGGTGAGACCATAGTTACATGCCGAAAACGCGAGGCGAGGGGCATGAATGGCGGCCTGTACGTCGGCGCGGTTGAGGTAGGCGATGTAGGCGTCGTCGTAATAGAGGCCTGTGTTGCCATGCTCATTGACGTTGTAGGCTTGGAAGTCGCGGCCCAAAGACGGGGCGAGAAAATACATGTAAATCGCGTCGTAAGGATCGCAGACGCCAAAGCAGGTTTCGCCGGTGTGATTTATGAGATAGGCAAGGCGCTCAGGGGTGTTGGCACCGCCGTCGTCAAAGCCGCAATTGATGGGGTTGTAGTATGGAGGCAGGGGCGGGTCACGTTTGAAGTTCACGCCGGAAGGGTTACCTGGGATCATAATGGGGCCGGTGGGAGGGTATTTGATTTGGTCCCGGACGGCGGGAAAGCCGCAGTCTTTGTCACCCTGATTTAACGCATTCCAAATGTCTAGAGGCCTGTTTATGTTAGGGTTGTGGGCGTGGATATGGTAGGGTTGAAGGGCTTACATGGAGGTTCCATAGTTATTGCGGTGCTGCTCGAGGTATCCGACTCCGGCTACGTTGCCCATTGCTGCCCAATTGCCCCATAGTGCATCTCCCAGACTGAGAGAGGAAATTTTGACCTTCATGGTCTTCTCCTGCGCCTGGAGCTCCTTGGCGATATAAGGGAGAAATACGCCAGCGTAGCTCTCGCCCATCAGATGGATCTCCTTCCTCCGCATCTCCGGGAACGTGTTGAAGAAGGAGTCAAGCCATTTCACAACAGCAGCAGTATTGTGGTTGTTATCCGTGTTGTCTGAGTTACCAGTGCTGAAGCCTGTCCCAATAGGCTGGTCGACGTACACGACATTCGCGCCCCGGGTCCACGAATAGGGGTTGCGTTGCGGCTTTGTTGCCGTCCTGGGGAACGTGATTGGGCCATGAATTTTGAAGAGTCCAAGTAAAGAACTACACGCTGGGCCGCCATTAAACCAAATAATGAGGTCATTCTTGCCCTGCTGAGTCTCTGCCTCCCACAGCCAGAAGAAGAGTGAGTCGCTGCCAAAGCCGGAGCCAACCTTCAGGCTGCCAGCCCATGATTTAGGGATTTGGAAGTTGACTTGAGGCAATGATTCTACCAGGTATTCTGCAGGAAGTCAGCGGCTGATTATTAATTTTTCTTATTCCAGAAATTAATGGGTGTCACTTACGGTCAGCTGCATTGACGGCGTTCCTGTCAGGCGGTAGCCCAGCCGCCCCCACGGCAAGTAGAGCGATAGACGCAAGAGTAACCAACAACTTCAAGACGAGCATACCGGAGGATACAGGGCCAAGAATGTTCCAGCGAATGGATTTGGAGAAGGAGAATTAATGGTTCTATTGAGGGACATGGCCACGTTTTTAAGTCCTTCTAGAAGAAATTTGAGCCACTTTGGAAGTTCAGAGGTCTGATCTGGTGTGGCCCCGTGGGACTTCTCGAAGCACGAATGGGCCGTGAAGAACAATCATAAGAACGAATGTCTTGGCTGGATAACAATCGTAAGGAAACGGACAATACTAAGGGAGGGGCCGCTACCGACCAACTTAAATGAAAGAGGCCGGCGAGGATTATGAGAGGGTGCAGCTGGCGAAGCAAGGGAGTGGAACTCCTGAAAGGGTAAGGTACCGCCCTGGCTTCTTATTCGTAGAATTTTGTGCTGTGCTTGCACCACGACAGAACCACAGCAACACAATATCGGTTCTTGCATATTAGTAACTCTTAGATAGGAAGCTCCTCCTGAGATCCAACACAGCTAATACTCATTTGTACATGATGCTCGACGAAGGCTTACGAAACTAATCAGACACAGAACTACTCCGTAATATGGACAAATCATAGCTGAGTTTTGATTTCCATAATTGTGATATCGATTCCTATAATTAGTAGCCTCGTTAAAGGAGCAAAAGGGCGCTCAGTAAGCTCAGCAAGAGTAAAAACAAATGGGTATAGTATGCAGCAAAAACGAGTCCAGCCTCTTCGTGAAGGCTGCCACATGACAAGCGCCAGCATCGATATTATGCACCTCTAAAGATAAACCCCTCGCCATCACCCGGATAGTGTAATGATCAAAACTCCCCGCCACCATTATGTGTCATGGCCAAATATAATCCTCTCATGGCGTAGCAATCCACTCTTAAGGATGGTGTGCAACCGTCTCAACCCTTCAATGAAGACGACCTCTCAGGTAGATTCTCAATCCTCCACCCAGGAGCGAGCTCAATCGTATCTACCAAACCACCCATGCCCCTCATGTTCGAACCATGGTTGCTGATAGCTGCTATGATCTCGCACGCCACTCAACCCAAACTCCGAAGCGACGTTGATATAACCCTCGTGGTTCTTGCTGCGTCCATGTTTGCTAATAATCTTTTTGGGGACGTCCTTGTCCTCTATCCAGAGGGTACGACAGTATACGCACTTAACCGGGCCAGGTTTACTCTTAGCCCACTGGTCAAAGCAAGTTTTGTGGATATTGTTCCCGCATGCGGCCTTGCACCATAGAATCTCTTCGTTGGGCTTGAATTCCATGACGCACACGGGACAGTCATCCTCAATCGGCTTTCGCTTTCCAGGATGTGATGTGTCTTCTGAACCATTGGATGACTGGGGAGTAACAGGGGCGCGTTCAAATATCTCTTTGAGTTCTGTAGAAAGCAAAGCCTGTTGATATTGGAGGTGCTCTGGAGCTTTCAGGACCTTGACGAGAACCTAGGAACACATTAGTCTCCGGTCACCTTATGGGTGAGCCTTGCGGATCTACTCACATAGATGATGTGTTTGCACTGATTTCCCCTGATCCTCGCATCCATGCATGTACATTTTGGCTTCTTATCAATCGTAACTTCATATATATTTCCTGTCGTACCGGCCATGTCAAACTTTTCTACCTCATGCGTTCCATCGCCGTTCAGTTTCCTTTCACGGTCAATGAGAAACATCGGTTGGGATATAGCACGATCCAATCGTTCCTGGAACTTATATGGTGCCCTAACCCGAAACTCATGTAGTCGCTTTTCAACTCGGTCACCGTCCCCATCTTTCGGCCCATCGGCGTCCTTTGGCTTCGACGTTCGCTTCCGTGATTTAGCCTTAGGTGCTTTAGTTTTGGGTTGTGACATGGATGAGTTGGGTTGAGTGACAGAATTCCCACCATCAGAGTCATCAGAGATATTTATGACTATCCGTTCACTCATAGCTTCTCGCTTCCGCTTTTTGGGTCTGATGCCCTGGGAAACGACGGAGGTCAGACCGGGGCCATCATCAATTGGAATTGCATTGGATACTGTACTGCCGAGCGTACTGGCAGCTGGGAATACTCTCGGACTTCCTGGTGCGGCGCCTGTAGCGCTTGCCGTCGTGGGGGATTTGGACACGGTGGCTCCGGGCGAGTAGGACGCCGAAAAATCCCTCATACTTCCTGCTAAAGCAGCCATACCGCTTGCTTGCATGGAGAATTCAGTGCTCTGAGCTGGCTCTGAATTGGTAGTGTAAGACATCTTCCGGGTGGTGGCAGCTGTATGTGCCCGTAGAATCAGGATAAAACAGGGTTGCGTTGGTATTCTTCACCGCCAGCTCCCGCGAAGATCAAAAAAGTGTTGGGCATTGAGTGAGCTAACTCTGGTTCTAATATGAAGAGATGTTTATTGGAAGGCAGTAGTAAAATATTGTTGCTGGGTGCTGTGATTTGATAATGTCGTCACTAATTGGGAAGTCGCGAAGTGAACGCCTAATCACGTGGATTTGGCATTCTGGGTTAGCTAGGGTTACGATAAGGGGCTCATTGGACGTGACTGCCCAGCAAACCCCTTGCTTCCAGGTGTGCTGATGGATCGGGTGAGAACTGCAAGAGCACCACGGGAAGGCAGGGCGCTCTTAGCCATGAGCTGAAATCAATCAATCAATCAATCAATCAATCAATCAATCAAACATAGCCACATAGCTGATGCCAGAGAAAGTGTTGAGTTGCGTTCCACAAGCAAGCACATAGCACAGAATCCCATAATGATATGGATGGACTGATGCCAACTGGTCAGCATCTGAGACCCAGCAAAACGATGAGGAAAAGCACAGTAAGTATAACAACCATATCGTGGGTGGTTTAGATACGCAGATCAATCACATATGCACAGCACAGTGCATACTCGAGTCAGCGCTCGGGCCGGTGGCTTATCAACTTCTTGTTACTCCAAATGCAATGGTACGTCGTGGAGCCGGCATCCTGCTTTTCTTTAATGCGGCCCGCCTCGTTTACCCCCAACGGGACAAAAAGGAGCGACGACCTGGCGAGTCGTATCGCCTATCCATGCAAGCCCGAGCAAAGGACTCGGTGCAGGTTGTTGCCCTGTGCAAGGCAGCGGTGTGCAAAACTGTTTGCTTTCTCGAGGAAACGTGACGGGACGGACGGCTGCAGATGGAATGCGAGAGATGGTGATAAATCTGACAAACGCGACCAGTCGTT
Organism: Pseudogymnoascus sp. BL549; assembly: GCA_001630585.1. Lineage (NCBI taxonomy): Eukaryota > Fungi > Ascomycota > Leotiomycetes > Thelebolales > Thelebolaceae > Pseudogymnoascus > Pseudogymnoascus sp. BL549. Next base: position 12,589 of record LNAR01000502.1, on the reverse strand, counting down.
TGCATTGGTACCGTGTATCTCCTCATAGAGATTCTCACGGGATGTCTATTAAAGGCAAAAATGGAGGTACTATGTTATAGTTTATCTCTCTCCTTGCTTGAGGCCTGGAGAAGCCAGTGCGGTAGTCACGTTTGGTCTGGTATTATGAGGTCTCGGATCGCAAGGCTCTGTCCCACAATAGTAAGTTGAAGACACGGGAGCGAAGGTTACTGGGATCCAAGAGACGTCAGTTTGGTACGCGGTAGGTGTGGTGGCTAATCCCCGAGGCAAACAGTTTTTACCGCCATGATAAATTCTTATCCCCTGTCAAACTTTCTTGTGGGATTGTTTTGCTATTGCTTGTGGGAGGCTGAATGCGTCTTCCCTGGGTTTTAGATGGGAATTGGACACAATACTATTATACTCGCGTTGACTTCGGTCGTTATTGCGGACTTATTGCTATTCTGCCCTTTCTTTTCTTTTTCCTTTTCAATTTCCCCTTCCGAAATGCTTCCGATTGTATTGGTTATTTGCTGGCTCATACTGCCAGTCCATATACATCTATGCATGGGCATCTGTTTATGGCTCTTCCAAAGAATCCCTTTGGGGAGTCTGTCATACTAGGGTTTCTGTTTCAGCCGGTTTCTGCATGCACCCGCCCAAGGAAAAATGACCAGAAGTCGTGTTGCCCCTAGTCCGGTCTAAGGGCTAAGAAATGCGAATACAAAAACTCTGGTATGGGCATATACTACAGCTTATTCTGCATCACCCAGTTTAGAGAGAAACAATACCCGAAATAGCAGAGCATTTGAACGTTCAGAGTTCCGGGGTTTGCGCAACATTTGGGAATTGGAGGGAGTTTATGCACACGTATTGGAAGGATACAATGGAAACACCAGATGGGAAGGGCCAGGAGCAGGGTCGTGATATGGTGACCGATCGTGCCAGCTCAGACGCAAAAAAAGATGCGGCGGGCATCAAGACGCCAGGCTCGACTTCGCAAAATCCAGAATCGCCACGGGATGGTCATGAAAACCGGAAGCCACGAACTATTATATGGGAGTCACATTATGGAGGCGGTCGATATGGACTGAAGGACCCGCGAATTATTGCTAGTAGTGGCACACAAAAAGTGAAGGAAACAGACAGGACGACATTGGCCAAGGCGGATGCCATTCAAAGCGACGCTTCAGAGAAGAACACAAGGTCTTCAATAAACGACGAAACATCGCCTAGTACCACTATTCTATCGGTACCGGAAGAAAATATGGCAGCAAGAGTATCTGGAGATACCCCACTGGGGCCTCCAGTGACTAAAGAATTACTTGCTGAGTTGGAAATCGCAATGGTTATCGGCAACCCGAAATTCCGGCATGACTTCAACTTTGGCTGCAACATGCAATACGCCCCAAAAGATGATAAGGGGAAATCAGATGAATTCTGGCACACCCTCCGGCTCCACATATCAGAACTTTATTCAGACCGTGGGACATTCCTTACGAAGCATCCTGGTAACACCTGGACATTACCAGTATTGTTGAAAGAAATTGGCGAAATACTTGCGGCATTACTTCCGCAAAGAGATAGCTCGGTAATCAAGGAGACCCTGGACGTTGACTTGCTTATGCAACAATTGGCAAAGGGCCAATTGAACCTGGAGCAGCTTGCGGACTTCTTCTCTGAGACGCTGCGAGAATATTGTGCAGCTAACCGTGATTGTGCCGTCTTTGAGATGGCCAAACAATTAACGGTCGGGTTCCGTAATGGCGATGCCAAGGATACAGTAGATGGTTTGGTAAACCTCCTCACAATTATCGAAGTAATGAGATTGGTACGTACGTAGCACAGTAACCTATGGATATATCTAACGGGGTCCAGGATGTCACCAACCACCAAATCAACCACCTAACTCTCATCCCGGACTTTGTTGGATTACAACAGGCAGAAATTCTAAGGATAATTTCAACAGGAGATATTGATATTTATGGGTCCTATGCCTGGTTTGATTCCCATCAAACTCCAGATGACAGAGAGATTCCGGCACTCTCTTGTGGAGGGGGTATCTGGAAATTCTTCCGTGCATTTCTAGATCTGCTTCGCCATTCCAACAGAGAGCCGACACCTGATACGCTGGAATTGGATAATGAGCGAATTTCGGATCTACGCATGGGGTTGCTCAATGCGGCCAACATATTTATTTGTATGAATCTTTTCAAAAGAATCGAGAAGAAAACCATCGAGAAGAACACAGCTGTTAGCAAAGAACACAACCACGCATCTCGTCAGGTGCACTCTGACCCAGTTACAATCGAGCGCAACCGTAGGTTGGACCGCGTGAGTTCCGCTTTAACTGCGATAGTGGATGACTACTCGGATTCTGGCATGGGGTCGTTTTCTCTCTCGGCATCATCGCGCCAGAAATTTGACCCCTGGAAGGTTGCTACACCCGCCCTAGCGCTTGAGATTCTACGAAGCGCCAATGCGCCTCTTTCTGACCCATCCCCTGAGAAGCGCCTCATCGAAATACTATCGAACTCTTCAAACGGGGATTTCCAATGGGCTGAACAGACTGCATTTGTACGGCTGGGAGAACTTGTTCGGAAATATGTGGACGCATGGCTATCGCTCGACAGCGTGGCTTTATACGAAGTGGCTCCAGTGTGCCCTAATGGATGTAAGATACATGCCAAACGGAAGGTAGTCGAGAACTTGGACGAAATTGCGAGGCGCATAGCTTATCTGGGGATTCTACACTGGAATGTTTGGGGGAAGATCGCGTACTTGGTTAATCCCAACGAGCATCCCGTCTACTCTAGAGAGGCAAATCAGGGCACTGGGGAAATGGGCAACGAAAATTAGCCTGTCGACAACCAGGATGGATATTCTAGGAGCATCCATGTCTATGGCCAATATTTTTGTACGGTGTGCACAGGAGTGCCCCATACACTGGATTTTGCGCTTAGTGATCTAATAACTGATACCCAGGCGTTGTATGTATTTATAGTGTGCGGTAGTGTGGCCTTTCACGGTTATATATTCTACCAACGGATGGTGTCAGATGGCATTGAGTGGTCATGTCTACTTGGGCGTGGTAATCCCGCAGAATGGTTTGATTTTGAAAGATCAGAAAACTGTCGAGGCTCTGGAGAATAGTAGTAGCTTTTTAAGGAGTACAAAAAGCCGGGGGGAACGAGTGAGCAGAATATATGAGAATGGAATAAATATTCATCCTTCTATTTTTATTACAGCCAGGTACAATAAATAATACGCTACCTTTGCTATACTTAATCTACACTTTACACGTTATTGTCTATTGAAGAGACTTAAATTTGAAGATGTACGCCGTAATTTTACGCATTTGATTTCCCCCTGTTGCCCCTGAGCTGGATCCTAACTGATGTGGTCGCCGCCGTCCGTGCCATGCCGCTCTCAACCGACGCCACCCTATCACAGCTCGTTGTGATATCCGCATTCGACAACGTCAATAGCTACCCCGAAAGGCTGAACCTCAGCCTCTGAAACAGCCAACACCAGTCCGACAACACCTCAAATCCTCGTCGACAACGCTACGATAGAGATGCGAGGCCAGAGCTAGTTGTAAAGCCCGGTCGACGAGTTACCCAGAATGCAGCGCAACGGCGCCAACGGCGAGAACAATGGCCTCTTGGGCAGCGACTGGGAGGAGCTGAACGAATATCCAAGCCGCGTGGGCTCGCACTCGCCGTCTCTGCGGAGCGATAATGATGGGAACGCGAAAGAAGACGGGACGGAGAGCGGGACGCGCACGCCGCATACCCCGAGGACGCCAATGAAAGTGCGCTTTGATGTCCCGCGCGACGACGAGTCGCTCGCCGAAGCAGGCTATATGAACGGAGGAGAGACGAGCGAGGGGAGAGGCGGAGCTATAAGAGATTCAGGCCATCTGGACGATGAGGATGACAATCGCGACGACGACGAGGGCCACGATGCGCCGCTGCTCCCCAGCGCCAGCACGCCGATTGACGCCGCGCTGGAGACCCCGGAGGACCGCCCGACATCATCGCTGCAGGCTGCGATCTCGAATATGTCGAATTCGATTATGGGCGCAGGGATAATCGGACAGCCATACGCGCTGAAAGAGGCGGGTCTGGCTGCTGGTGTTACACTGCTGGTCGTTCTGACTGTAGTCGTAGACTGGACTATTCGGCTTATCGTCATAAACTCCAAGATGTCGGGAAGGAACACATTTCAGGGGACAGTGGAGTTCTGCTTTGGTTGGTGGGGATTACTGGCTATTAGCTTGGCGCAGTGGGCGTTTGCATTTGGCGGCATGGTGGCATTTGCGGTGATTGTGGGGGATAGCATACCGCCAGTGATCGCGGCCGTTTGGCCAGGCATGAAGGATATCAGGTTCTTCGGATGGTTGGCGGGGAGGACAGGCGCGATTGTGGTGTTTGTTGGGTGCATCAGCTGGCCTTTGAGTTTGTATAGAGATATTTCGAAGGTTAGTGCGGACCCTGAATTCATGATACGACAAGCTACTGGTAGAGGCTTTAAGAACATAGCTGACTATTTTTACATAGCTGGCAAAAGCGAGTACATTGGCGTTATTTAGTATGTTGGTAATCGTCGGGACGGTAGTAACCCAAGGATTCTCAGTGCCTGCCGAGTTGCGAGGCACATTCGATTTACCTCTCTGGACGATTAACGTCGGCATCTTCCAAGCCATCGGCGTTATATCCTTTGGTATGCACCCCTATTCCCACCCCCTCCCTCTCCAATCAACCCGTCTAACACCCCTCAGCCTTCGTCTGTCACCACAACACCCTCCTCATCTACTCCTCCCTCTCCACGCCCACCCTGAGCCGCTTCTCCCTCCTCACCCACGTCAGCACCATCATCTCCCTCCTCGCCTGCCTTGCCATGGCCCTCTCCGGCTTTCTCACCTTCGGCTCCCTCACCGACGGCAACGTGCTCAACAACTTCCCCGACTCTGCCCTCGTCAACCTCGCCCGCTTCTGCTTCGGGCTGAACATGCTCACCACCCTCCCGCTGGAAGCCTTCGTCTGCCGCGAGGTAATGGTGAATTTCTTCGCCCCCTCCGCCGCTGCTGACGCCCCCGCCACTGATACCCATGAGTCTTCCGGCCACGACACTAGCACAGTTGTCCATGTCGCGCTCACCACTGGGCTGGTCTGGAGCGCAGCGCTCATTGCGACGCAGGTGTGTGATCTCGGCGCGGTGTTCGAGATAATCGGCGCCACGTCTGCGAGTGTCATGGCGTACATCCTCCCACCGCTGTGCTACCTCAAACTGAGCAAAAAAAAGGACTGGCGGAGGCCAGCCGCATGGGCTGTTGTTGCGTTTGGATGCACAGTGGCGGTGATGACGCTGCTGCTTTCGGCGGTGAAGATATGGACGGGGGAGCATCCCGCGACCAAGAAGTGTAAGAGTAGTTAGTCCTTTAGGGTAGAAAAAGTGGCAGTGAAGGGAGAGATTTGATAGATGTTACGATATATGAGCGGCCATTTTAGCCTGTGTAGATTACGCATATTTTGGATGTAGATACAATAGAAAACGGCCTATTGAGCTGTTGATATTTCAATAATTTGTATATGTGATGGCCCGTAACTCCTCCTAGACATGCTAAGCCTCGCTGCAAAATTATATTCCCATTGCCGCACCTAGCCTTCGAATATACCAGCCTTGTGACCGGTGCCTCTGTGGGCGCAAAATCGATGGATGTTTCGCGACGGAACTCAGCCCCTCGAATCAACGCGCCTAACCGATTTTGGCTGTCGTATATCCATCCATCCATCCCATTGAGATCCACGGTTGTCAGTAAGCAACATTGTCCACATTGCATCTCAACTTAAGCCCCATACGTCGAGGCGTTGGCTTTTCACTGAACCAGATTTAATATTAGCCAAGCTGCTCGTAGCCCAGCAAAAGCTGATTTGATCTCACGGCACAAGTGCAAACCCAGGCAGCAGGCTGCCAGACAATAAAAATAATGACTGAATCAGAATGGATCGAGAAGCAGATTGCCGAACTCACCGCCGAGCACGGAACAGTTCCTCCTCCATACCTCAAGTACCCAGATATGCATCCATTTTCCATATTCTGGCGCATGGGCAGCGGCGAGAGCTACATGATGGTATTTTGGGGGTGGTGGGATCAGAACACTGAGATGGACGAGGCGAAACGGATTGAATATATTAAGAAGTTCCCGCCTCCGCCTTTGTGGCTCACTTGGGCGATTCATTTGATTTGGTATCCGGACGACGAAGAAATGGAAATGGATCCCGAGGAGACTGACTACACCGAATCCTTTGAGCGCACGGAGGCGCTGGGGCTTGGGTCGGGGGAGGAGTGTAAGCGTGCGTGGGCTTTGGATAACGAGAGGGTCGAAGCAGAAATTAAAGCTAGGGACGAGAAGAAAAGTAAGGAGGAGAGTGCGAAGTAAAAGTGCTTTAGGGGTGGAAAATCAGATTCGTGTAGCTAACAAGCGCATTATAGCCCTTGAAGGCAGCCTGTAAAACAACATTTCAGGAGAGGTCACAGAATACGACTGATACACAACATTACACAAGAAAAGGTTTCAAAATAATGCCTACCACAAGACTGAGAATATAGAATCTGTCCCCTTTTCACAATGCAACTACAAAAGTTTCCCATGTCGCACCCTTCGTTGCAATCCCGAGCCTTACGCCTGCCGCAATGAAGGTATAGATAATATAATACAAGAACCCCTTCATCTCACACACCCCCTCATTCCAACTGAGCCACCATCCTACTTGGGCACCACGCTACTCACACTCGCGCTCCTGCTACCCCCTGCCGCGCTACCGGGCGCACTCCCCTCCTCGGCCTGTCTCTCCAAAAATCCCGTCCACAGCTCTGCCAAACTCTCCTTCGGCGCACCTTGCAGGTCTGGGAAGAACTCGGAATTCAAACTCGGCGTGCTGGGCGTGCGGTGGAAAGGGCTCTGTGGGAGGCGTAGCGAGGAGCCTGCGGTACCGGGGCGTGCGAGCCCAGCTTGCTCCTTTTGCTCTTCGGTCCAGGAGAGGAGAGAGGCGATGACCTGGAGGATCTGGAATTTCTTGGGGTCGGAGCGATCGAGAGCCAGGAAGCGGAGGAAGTAGTTTGTGACGATTTGACTGGGGCGTGTTAGTATGCTTCTTCTGGGGTAGGGGGATGGAAAGGGTGAGAAGGGCTAACCGGTCAACGTTATCTTCTGGCTTGGCTTTCTTGAGGAAGCGGAGGGCTTTAGCAAGGTGGTCGTTTAGGACAATGGCCTCGTGACGCAGCTTTCCAAGGAGGATATTCTTCTCCTTGACTTCCTTCTCGAACGGCGCCAATCGCTCCAGCTGCGCCGTCAAGTCCTCCTTAGCCGCCTCCGCCGCAGTCGCTCTCGTATCCGCTTCAGCAACANTAGCAAGGTGGTCGTTTAGGACAATGGCCTCGTGACGCAGCTTTCCAAGGAGGATATTCTTCTCCTTGACTTCCTTCTCGAACGGCGCCAATCGCTCCAGCTGCGCCGTCAAGTCCTCCTTAGCCGCCTCCGCCGCAGTCGCTCTCGTATCCGCTTCAGCAACAACCTTGTTAAGTGCCTCGAGCTGCGACTGAGTCGTCTCCACCATCTCGCGGAGCTCGACTCTGCGTGCCTCCTGAATCTCCTGCAACGCCCGCTGCAGCCCATCCACAGCCTGCGACTGGCTATCCCGCTCCGAGGCAGCGCGCTCAAACGATTCGCGCTGCGTGGATAGCTGGTCCTCCAACTCCGCGACGCGGTCAGCTAGGCCCTCGCGGATGGACCGCTCCTCCATAGCCAAGACCTCCCAGTCACCCATTGCCTCCTTGGCGGCCTCGGCCTCCTCCCTCAGGTGCTTCGTCTGGGCCAGGAGGTCCTCGCGCTCGCGAAGCCAGTTCTGCTGGGACAGATTGTTGCGATTCCGCAGCGAGGAGAGCTCCTTCGAGTTCTCCGACTCTTGGGAGGACAGCTGCGTAACCTGCTCCTCGGCCTTCTCAGCCGCAGCCTTGAGCGCCGCATTCTGAGTCTCCAGTTCCTCAATCTGGTCTTTTGCCTCCGACAGCTCCTGCCTATCGGCCGCCAGACGCTCTCCAAGAGTCGACTTAATCGTGTTGACTCTGCCCAGGAGGTTCTGGTACTGCGACTGTGCCTGTTCCTTAGCCTGCTCGCTCTCCTCCAGCTCCGAGCGGACACTCGATAGTTCCTCCTTGTGCCGTTCCTGGATGTCTTCTAGCGACTTGCGCAGCTTCTCGACTTCCGCCCGTAGCGCCTCGCGGTCCTGTGACATGGCTTCGAGCCGGACACTCGCGTCTGTGGTGTCAGAGGCGTTACTCCCCACGCTCTCCTCGGCAGCTTCTCGTGTGGTTGACACGTTGCTTCCTTTCGTATCGGCGGGGGATCCCTTGCCATTCGAATGCCCCTCCGTATGCCCGTTCGCATTGGCGTTGGCGGTCTCGTCCGATGGTTCCGCAGCGGCGGATGTGGTCTGTAAATTGATCAGCGGGCGCTCGTCAGGGCGCTGGTGGACAGGTGGCTTCCGTACCACAACTGGGGAATCTGGCTGTGCCTCATCCTCTCCATCTTCAGCAGGGCCATCTCCATTTGCTGGCGTAAGCGATGGCTTGGCTAGGTCGCCGTTGAGTTTTGACTTTGACTTTTTCTTCTTGTTGGCTTTCTTCTTCGGCGCTGCGGATCGTGGGGGTCAGTTTTGGGGTGTCCTTTAAACTGGCCGGAAACAGACGAATTGCAAGAGTGGCGAAGGGAAATGGGGGAGATTGCTGACGAACCTAAGGAAGAAACCTGAGGGTTATCTGAGGGCGCAATGGCGGACATTATTGCTGATGCCTGAAGACGTCCAGAGCATCGTACTGTATAGTAGTTGCCGTACTGTATATAGCGGACTTTGTTTCGTTATCAGGAACTCGTAACGGGCAGCTCGCTTCGATAAAGTAAGTTAGTGCCATCTCCCAACTTCCCTGTCCGCTGAAACAGGCGAATCGCCGCCCAGCCTTGCACACATGGAACATCGTATTGCGTTCAGCTACATTTTCGATTCCAAAAATACCAACAAGTCGTTCGTTTGCCCGAGCCTTGACTACCTAGGTGATGTATTGCCTCTGTAAGGCAAATACACTACGGCAATTTATTCGCAATGTCGCCCATATAGAGGTGGAACCGGCTTTTCGCCATGCCTTTCCAAAATCGCCATTCGAGAAGTCGAGACGGGGATTGAGTACTTTCAGCGCTCTGCGCATGCAACAAACCTCACGTCACTTGCAAAGATCGGCAGAAGCAGAGGGTGAATCCTCTGCTTCTACTGTCACAGCCACTTCCGACGGCGAGAAGACGACGTCCTCACAAGAAGGCAGCCATGCCCCTGCGCCGGCTTTCTTCGAGATTACACCAGATATAATAGACCAATTGGCAGCTGGTGCTGCAAAAGATACCCCGAAAAGAGTTGAACCTATTGAGCGCGAATATCGAGAGCGAGCGCCCGAAAGACGTCCAGACAGGAGGACAATCCCAGACAGGTCAGCGAGACGGCCTTTCAACCGAGAAGTTTCTATAAACTCGCCATACCAAGAGGATTATTATGCCGCCCGCAAAAGCTTCCGCTCCAAGTATACTGAGGAACCCGAAGCTCCCTCCCGCTTCCCCAAGAAGACCGCCAAAAAAGAGGAAGACGACTGGACGCCGCCACCCCGACTCCCATGGCAAAGCCAGAAAGCCGCGCTGAAAGAAAAATTTCAAGAAGGGTGGGCACCGCGCAAGCGTCTCTCCCCCGATGCCCTAGCCGGCATCCGGGCCATCAACACCCAGTTCCCCGAGCAATACACCGTGCCCGTGCTCGCTGCGAAATTCGAGGTCTCCCCTGAAGCTATTCGCAGGATCCTCAAGAGCAATTGGCGGCCTGATGAAGAGGAGGAGGAGGACCGCAAGAGGAGGTGGTATAAGCGTGGACAGCAGGTGTGGACGCGGTATGCGGAGTTGGGGCTGAAGCCGCCGAGGAAGTGGAGAGATGAGGGGATTGGGAAGAGGGAGAAGGGGTGGAAGAGTAAGGAGAAGGAGGAGAGGGATAAGGAGAGGGAGACGATGAGTACGACGTGGAATCCGAGGCTGACGAGGAAGCCGGAGGGGGATGGGTTTGTTTGATTTGGTATAGAATGGGATGGAGTGTACGATATATGGGATGCATTTAGCTGAGGCGCATGGGAAATCATTTGTATGATATTACTGTAGGATAGTGTGTAGGATATTATTGTAGGATATAGAACATCAGTGGTGCGCTTGAAAACAACTCCTCAAGTTAATAGAGTCTTTAATTCTTCTAATCGCTGGGTACCAGGCACATCTATCTATCACAATCTATTGGATATACTTCTTGAGTCCCCTCAGTCTCTCCTTCGCCGTATCCAAAATATCATCATTCTTGCAAACAGCAAATCGCAAGTAATCCTCCGCCAAGTGCGCATTCTCCGCCGTATAGAACTCCGTCGGCGGAATGGCCGCCAGGCCCACCTCCTGGATCAAGAACCAGCAGAGCTTGAAGTCCCGCGGCCTACTCGCCACGTGGGGAGGGAAGGGGTAGTCCTCTGGCAGCTTCACCTTGCTGAAGTTGACAAGCACGAAGTAGCCGCCCTCGGGTTCGGAGTATGGCAGTCCAAGCTCGGGCCAGATCTCGTTGAAGCGGTCCATCTTGGCCTTCATCTCGGCCTTGGCTTGGTCCCAGAAACCGTTCTTGTCGGCCTCGTTGAAGCCGATGGCGCAGGCTTCTTGGAGGGGAGACACGGAGCTGTAGCAGATGCGCGTGTGGGCTGCGGCGACGTACTTGATGAGGTGGGGCTGACCGATGAGCCAGCCTACGCGCCAGCCTGTGGCGTAGAAGTTCTTTCCTGCGGAGCCGACAGTGAGTGTCAGGCGCTCGATTTCGGGGGAGAGCGTGGCGATGCGGGTGAATGGGACGTAGAAAAGGCGGTCGTAGACTTCATCTGAGAGGATGATAATGTTGTTCTCGACACACAGCTGGCCAATCTTGAGGAGCTCGTCTCTGGAGAAGACCTTGCCGACGGGGTTGTGTGGGGTGTTGAGAACGATCATCTTCGTTTTTGGGGTCACGGCGGACTTGAGCTCGTCGAAGTCGACCGACCACTCTCCTGCGGATGAGGTCTCGGTGGCACCGTTTGCGGGTGGGTGAAGAGGGACATAAACGACCTTTCCACCGGGCATGGCGATGTTGGAGATATATTGGTCGAAGAACGGCTCGAATACGATGACCTCATCTCCTGGCTCGATGAAGCCCATAAAGGCACTCAGCATACCCTCATTTGCACCAGTGGTGATTGTGACCTCAGTGACAGGGTCAATTTCTCTGCCCCAGAATGGGGAATACGCATCGGCAAGTGCCTTCTTCAGAGAGGGACGGCCTGTGGTGGGAGAGTATTGGTTGCATTCGACTCTGTCCAGGGAAGCTTTGGCGGCGTCCGTGATGAACTTGGGGGGATTGTATCCAAAGAAGCCCTGTCCCATGTTGACAATTGGCTGCTTTGGAGACGCCGCAGCGGCCTCGTTCACAATTGTCCTACCTGGGTCAGCATGGTTACAGTACAAATGGAGGCCGAGGCATCGGGAATAGCAGATGGCTCGACTGAGAACCAAACATACCACACATCCTGTCTGTTATTGGAGACCCTCGCCGCGGGTTGCAGCTTCGCTCTGTTGTCCATCGTAGTGCCGAATCTCCTCGCAGCTAGGCACTTAGTTTGTGTATGTTCGGCGGTCCTTCTCAATGCAAGAAAGCTAGAGAGAATTGGAGAGCTTCGCTGAAGTTTCATGAATATCCCTCCTATTGCAAAGGTTCAGAGGAAAGATGAAGCCGAAGAACGACGAGGCTGAGATGGTAGGGAAGAAGAGAAGTGTTACTCGACTGTATAAGAATGAGGTGTGAGTAACTTAATTGTATGAGGGGTCATATGGCGGCGGTAACTTACGGCTTTAGAATTCTAGCTCTGTACTCATCTACCAACAATCCAATTGGACCAAGCAGCTGTTGCGCAATCGAGTTGGGGTAACATGGCGGGGTATGATGTCCTAAGGTGCTAGGTGCCACTAAATCGAGGCCGGAATCGGCGGAACTATGTTGCCCCCCCAAGAACCACCCAGGGTACAGTTCCGCACCCTTAATCTCTCAGCCTTGCGTCGCTGGCTTCATGGCTCTGGAGCTACGACTTAACTTACCTCGCATGGTCACTCAACTTCATCCCAACACCTACGATTTTTGTACACACATACACATGCCGCCAACTTACCGGGATTGAGCTGCCTCTGCCTCTGCCTCTGCTTCGGCTTTATGCTGCTTTCAGCGACTGACTGGCATTGCATGCGATAACCCCCCAAGCTGTATCCCTGGCCACGAGGCCACCAGATTCTCTCACACTTCCAACTTGACAACCGCGACCGTCACACAACCATGGAGGAACCAAGCACCACCCCCCCTCCCAAGGCCGAAGCCCCCTTTCCCCTCACGATCCGGTTCACCACCTCCCTCCCCGACCTCGACCTTGACATCCCGAACCCCAGCCGCACCACAATCATAACCCT
>LNAR01000501.1:0-56189 GCA_001630585.1 Pseudogymnoascus sp. BL549 | reverse complement strand
CATAAATATTCACATTAATAATACTACACCACAATATTCAAAGGGTCAGGTCAACATAAAGAAAACTACACGGCGGCACCAATATTTCAGACTCATCCATGTTTATTGTACTGTAGAGCCAGTAGAAAGCTATATATCTAAAGCAACCCCCCTCGTTCGTCTGATGTGCTGCACAATGCACGCGGTGCTCATTCGTCCACAACTCTCGGTATAATCACACAATACAAAGGTTCTCGCAGGCAACCTGGCATTCGATATAGACCTGTAGACGCGGCTCCTCCAACAATAACTGAAGACAGCGTCCCGCTTCCCAACTCCATGCAGAAACTGCAGAGACAGCTCCGAAGAGTGGATAAAGCGCACAGTCTTCTTCCTGTAAAGCGCACCTGCTCCGCTCCAGTGGACAACGACTCTCTTGCTCTATAATGTTCTTACATCAGATAGAGCATATCAGAGGCGTTGGTTCACAGCAAGGGGCCGCGTATCTTTCACGTTCTCAGCCGTCGCCTTCTGCCTCTTGGAGCTCTGGTCATCTGACACGTTATTTTTCATTTTTGCATACCATGAGCGCGTCCTCTTACCGATTGGTTCTGCTTTCCTAGAAACATTGGCAACACCAGATGGTTGAGCATTCTTTTTCTTTTTCTTGTTCTTATTCTTCTTCTTGGCCAAGAGAACCTTGCGAGATGCATTCGGCCCTCCCCACGATTCTGTCGCGAGCATTATCGAAACCTTACAATTGCGGATTTTGGTGTCTCCTTCGTTCGACTTCTGAATGAACAGCTTGGCCTGCATGGCTGTCGCCAGATCCACAAACACGCATCCGGCTGGTCCAGTTTCATTGCCCATGATCCACAGTTCCGGAAAGTCAATTCTCGTCCTAATAAACACAGTCAATATTGAACACCATTGGCATAATAAAGGCCGTGGGTTGATCCTGTTGGTCAATCACTTACACATTATAGCCCAAAAATAGCTTCTCTACTTCGGCTTTGGAGGGGGTAAATGAGAGACACCCAACAACTATCCTGCGACTCTCCCAGGTGGCAATCTGTCGACTCTTGAATTCATCTTGTGCCTCTTGGGGCACGCCCTCCGCGGCAAAAAAAGCCAAAGTAGGCAGATCAAATTTCATGGTACCTTCAGGCTTGTTCGTTTGCGACGTTCCCACACTTACCCCTTTGAAAGAGGTGGAATTCTTGGGGTTAAATCCCACGGCTTTGGCAAATTTAGATACATCTCCAAACGATGTCATAACTGGTAGCCCCACGACAGAAGTTGTAGCTTGAATTCCAGTTGTATTCCGCGCCACGCCCAAAGATAAGTTGGGTTTCATAGAAAAAGTGGGCGTTCGAGTAGGCATCACGGCGTTGCATGAGGTGGGCTCTCTTTGACCGAGAGGTGAAACTGCCTTGCGCTTTCTCCAGAGGTGCATGTTCGACAGGGTAACCTTTCTGGATTCTTCTCTCTTGACAATTGACACTGATGACTGGCCAAGATCAGCAACTGGCGAGCCAGGTGAAGTTTGCGGAGGCATTCCCTGGGGCTTGTCGGGTTTGATGATTGACATCGGTCCATTAATTGTCGGTTTCCATGCCTTGCCAAACTCAACAACGGGCGAACTAATGGCGGCTCGAGAGATGTCCTCTTGGAGCACGTTGGTAGATCTGGTTTTCGTGAGACTTCCTGCGGTGGTTGTATTTATAGTCCTGATACTTGCAGCGTCGGTTCCTGACATCTCTACGTCCGGAGAAGGAGCAGATGATCTGTCAGTCACTTTGAGCTCTGATGATGGGGCTCTTCTCAAGAGTTGCCTATCGAGTTCCGCATCGAGGTGTCCCAAAATGTCACACTCATCGATAGATAGCTCACGTATGTTGTTCGCCATATTTGCTTCCAGTACCTAGGTAATACCAGTTAAAACCGTTCAAGAACTCGAAAACACAAATTGAAGCATATGTGAAGGAATACCTACAAGTTGTCTGCTTGGACTGTCTGTATCTTGGGGATCGATGCCTTGTTGGCTGCGCACAATGTCCAATACCCGTGGGGTACCTACAAGTTGTCTGCTTGGACTGTCTGTACCTTGGGGATCGATGCCTTGTTGGCTGCGCACAATGTTCAATGTTCGTGGAGTACCATCGCATGAGCTCGATCGGGGAGTGCCTTCTGCGCCACTACCAGTTTTGAGTCTCTGACGGTTTCCAGGAGTCGATTGAGCTATCATAACCTTGACGGCGGTGTGGGTAATCGGTAACACATCATCGGTGTGATCTTGTTTTACAAGTACTGTTTGGCCTTTGGACTCTGACCTCATATCCTGTGTCGGTTTTTTCTCAAGTTTGCGACTTCCCAGTGTGGCCACTTCAAAGTCGGACTTAGATATGAATTTAACATCATCGTCATCATTTCCCTGGTCTTTCCCGGACTTACCATCCGTAACCGTGCTACAATTTTTCACGATCGGCCGAGCAGTTTGCGGGGAATCTGCGGTGCCTGTAAGGCGAACAATTTCCTCTCCGGCGTGGATCACTTGGTTAACGAACTTTATCATGGAGCTTTGGAGCATATTGTCATGCGACGCAGAGTCTTTGTCAAACACTGTGGCAGCATTATCCTCCTCATCATACAATTTATCAAGTGACCTATACAAAGGCTCCTTCCTGCGATCAATATCGTCGCGAGTCTTGCGGTATTGAGCAGTGGCTCGGGCATTGTTGTCACCACGGGTGGTAACTTCGCGGCTTAAATGATCTCGGATGCTTTCAATTTCTGTGCATCTATTTTCGTCTCGAAGCAGCCTGGTCAATTGTATCGATGAATCGAGCAGCTTGAAAATATCTTCCACGGGCACCTGTCTCCGATGGACAGCATTGTTGCGGACGTAGGTCGCCTCTTGAAGCAATACTCTCAATGGGGTCTTAATACTTCCATCCAATGCTTCTTGAGGAATTCGTGCACTTCCCAGGAGGTCCCGCCATTTTGATATTTCGACTTGAGATGGAGTCGTCCATTCCCGAACCCTGGGATCAGGGGCAAACCATGTCTTTGCAAACTCAAAACAGCTCTCCTCCAGCAGCCGTTGGACAGTGTTTAACAAGACATGCTGCGCTTCATATGGAAGATATTTGGGTTCACTCAGTGAGAGTGATCTGCCACGACGAGACATCTTTGTCGCTTCATGGGTATGCCTGTTCGCAAGTAGACAGACGGGTGTCGGATGGGGGCCCAATCTGCAGTCCCAAGGCAATTGACGTCGTCCTAGTTAGCCGCAATACAGGAAGGAATGTGTACTTTCCCACCTGAAGTACTGTCAGTCGTGTCAAATCGGAAGATGGGTATATGCAGAGTTGCAAGGTATAGTACTGTTCGCTGTTGGGACAGAATGCGTGATGCGTCACAAAGCAATCGTAAGTCAGTCGAAGAAAAAGAAACAAATAAAGTTGAAGAAACCTGGAGCTGTATGTGGAATAAAAGAGAGTGTTGACTTTGCCAACGAAGTCGGATATTTGTTACGTGAAGTGGTGTGGTGAGGTTGGTGTTGAAATAAGGAGGGAAGGAAGAAAGAAAGGGAAGGAGCGAAGGTTGTGATATTCACTTAAGAGTACAGCACCAAATAAGCGTATGCCAAACAAATATAGAGACAGATAATAACACAAGCTACAAATACTTTAATGGTTCTATTATTTCTCGATCTAGGTCTTCGTAAGCATTGGCAGGCGAAGTCCTTGTCTGTTCATTGTAAGAAAGGAGAGAAAAGTCAGAGGGCTCTAATCTAGGTATGTGAGTTTTAAGTGAATATAGGAGTACACAAGAGTATATGTATGGCAAAAGCACGTATAATAAAGCGCCACAGCATTGGACTGATGACAGTAGAAGACAAAATATGCAGTGTAGTCGACGTTTGGAAGCCATAAGACCTAGTAGCATTGATGCACTTGATTCTTTTGATAACATCACAGCCTCGTCAGTGGGGGAGAGTGACTGACAGGCAGCTCGTCAGCCTTGTCCCAATTAGCGCAAGCCTGGTTGGGGGCGAACTCCACCATTCGACCACAAGTAAACGAACGACCCATGCTAGCCGCACAACCCCTCTGTGTGCTTATCCACAAGGCTACAACTTCAGACTCCAAGCTCCAAACTCCGATTTACAACCCACCAAACTCCACCCCCAACAACCGCCACTGTAATTCTGTTTTGGGATATATCACGCCCTTCTTCGATACTTTCTATTTTATCTCGCGGCGCTTAGTCGTACGCCCCATCTCAAGATGGCTGCGGTAGAGCCAAATACGTTCCTCTCGACCCAGAAGTCGGATTCTGGCCTCGAAGTGGCCCTCCACCCCCTCGTGCTCCTGACGATCTCCGACTATATTACCAGGCACACCCTTCGTAATCAAATTGGACCCATCATTGGGGCTCTGTTAGGTCAGCAAAATGGCAGAGAAGTCACGGTTGAGCATGCTTTCGAGTG
This sequence comes from Pseudogymnoascus sp. BL549, assembly GCA_001630585.1. NCBI lineage: Eukaryota > Fungi > Ascomycota > Leotiomycetes > Thelebolales > Thelebolaceae > Pseudogymnoascus > Pseudogymnoascus sp. BL549. The sequence continues at coordinate 51,715 of LNAR01000501.1, read as the reverse complement.
CAAGGTCCTGGATGGCTCGATAGATCCTGAATGGTTCATGAACCGTTTGCAACAGAGTACGTGTTCTGATCACATCCTGCTACCTTTATTGAGCAGCTTTCTAACAATTGGTAGTGAAGGATGTCCATAAGGATCCGCCGCTCGACTTCGTCGGCTGGTACACTCTTATTGCCTCATCTGGGCCGACAGACTACCACCAAGCCATCCAAGACACACTATCGAACCTCAACGGCCCCGAAACCCCGTGCATCCTCCTGGGCTTCCTCCCTAGCGAATCTCTATCCAAATCCTCTAACGAGGCTCTCCCAATTACGATCTACGAGTCTATAGCCAAGCCCGCCGAGGCAAGGGCTGCTGGTCAGGATGTCGAAATGTCACAGGACTCCTCCCCTAGGACCGTTTTCGCCGAACTACCATACGTTATCGAGACAGGTGAAGCGGAAAGGATAGCCATCGACTTTGTTGCAAGAGGTGGAGGAAATGCTACAGCTGTCTCATCATCGACCCAGAAGCAAACAAACGCATCGGAGGAGAGTGGAAAGGGCAAGAAGCGAGCATCTGATGATAAGGCGAAAGAGGTAGATGTCAACGACGTCCTGTCAAATGAAGAAGCGGAGATTATTGCGGCTTTGACTGCGAAGGCAAATGCTGTCCGAATGCTGCAGTCAAGGATCAAGATTATCCAGAAGTACCTGGAATTACAGCCTACGACAGACGCAGCAAGTCAGCCGTCACCCGCACAAGCCGGAGGCCTTGAGCCATCCCCCGAGATCCTCCGCAGCATCGCAGCATTAATATCCCGCCTCCCTCTCGTCGTGCCCTCATCAACAATAGAGACACAGACCGACACATCGAAATTCGACCACGACCTTCTCGCCTCGCGCAACGACGTGAATCTGGTCAGCCTGCTAGACACGCTCACGCAAAGCATCCAAAGCACACGTGAGCTTGGACGAAAGTTCGGAGTAGTAGACGCAGCAAGGAATAGGACCAAGTTCCAAGAGAAGGTAGATAGACAGCTTTCGATGCAAGGGTCGGACTCTGGGTATAGCCAGTCAATGCTAGGGATGATGCAGGGCGTGCCCATGAGGATGGACGAGGAGTTTTATGATGCTTGATGAGTTACGAAGAAGGGGGAAACTGGAACATGGGCGGCTTAGCAAGCGACGGAGTTACATAGGGCTGCTGCATATTTACGATATTTATTCTATAAATGCATATGTGAGACCCGCGTCGTCAAATTTAAAGAGATGGTGCAGTATGCTTTTGTAACCATGGTGGGTGTGGGGAGTGATATTTTTGCAAACTGCAAGCGCGCACATACTTCCGCTGTAATTTACCTTCATAAACTCTGCATCATTAATTTAACTAAAAATTTACGATATACCAAATTACAAATAAGTTTCGTCGAGGTTCCTAAACTCTCGTGGTCGTTGGACTTAAATACGTCCCAAAGAGGAAGGCGGTGAAGCGGCACCAGGCATTGAACCAACCGTCGCATCCATCCACGGCAGCAGTTTGCGACAGACGCGCTTATAATCGAAGACGCGCCAACAGCCAGTAGCAACACCTAATTCCTGCCAATCCATCTACCAGCGAGCTGAAGAGAGCGAGCGCACGGCTCGACAAGTCCACAAACATGCCGCCCGTAAGTCCCCCGCTAATTCGCGCCAATCAGAGATACTGACAATGTGTAGTTCAAGGATGAGCATATCCTGGTACGTTCGCATTCAGCCCCGCGAAATGAATCCGCGAAGCTTGAGCAGGGCATTACGAGGTTTGACGAGGGATGAAGGAGCTGATTAGATGACAGATTATTGCCCCGGGTAGCTTGACGACGCTGGCCCAGTTGGGACTACCGGAGAGCTTCACACCGGCGAGCACGAAGGTTAGGACGCGCATGTTCCCCGCTGGGGAGGGGAAGTGGGAACCATATAAGATCAATGAGGTGAAGAAGGTGACGCCGCCGGCTGCGAATGGGGCGGAAGTTACAATGGGTGGAACTGGTGAGGAGGAGAAGAAGGAGGAGGAGAACGAGCCCGAGTTTGAGGAGGATTTGGAGTCGGATGAGGGGGCGGTATACCCTTTGACTGGTATGTGTTATACAGCGCTCTATGAGGGTAATGGATGCTGACTATGACATTTTAGAGGGCAGAATCACGAACATGCCAGCGTTTTTGGCCCTGATGAACCACATCCACAGTGTCCTATCGCCTACACTCCACACACCGATACTCCTTATCGCCCAACCCGCATGGACAGCGCAAGATGTCGAGGCGCTCACACAGTTCTTCTTCGAGAAGTTCAAGACCCCGGCCTTCTGCATCATGGATTCCGCGCTCGCAATTTCGTACGCATATGGCGTCCAGAATGGCACGGTCATCGATGTAGGATTCCAGAAGACAGACGTCACAGCCATCCACGATTTCTCGGTGCAGCATGTTGGTCGCGCCATAAGTGTGGCGGGGACTGGAGGCGACGCCATGACGGACCGGTTGTTAGAGCTTTTGGAGCCGAAGGGCTGGACAAGGGACATGTGCGAGCAGTTGAAGAAGAGCCCATTCTGCGAGATCTTAGCTCCTGGTGTGCCATTGCCCGGTGCAGAAGGCGCGGAGGACCAGGCTGCTAGCGGCAACTTAGCAGGTGATCCAGCGGTTGGCACAGCCGATGCCCCAAAGGCCCCTGACGCGGATGTGGTTGACGAGGATGATCCAGAGAAGGGCATTGAGGAGGAGGGTGTTCTGGATGTCGCGAGCATTGTTGCAAGCGGCAAGACGCAGGAGTTCCTAGCACAGCAAGAGCGCAAGAAGCAACTGGCGGCATCGAGGAAAGCAGCCAAGGATGCGCGAGAGGCCGCTGATGCTGCTGGAGCCAAGCCCATCAGACTCCCCAACTCGAAACGTGAGAAGGTTATTTTCCACTACCAAGAGCGCAAGGCTCCAGATGAGATTGATGAGGCCCTGGAGAATGGCAATAAGGACAAAGCAGCACCTGCGCCAGATGTCGAAATGACGGAGCCGATTAAAGAGAAGACGCCCGAGGTAGCTGCGGCTGCACCAGCAGCTGAACCAGCAGCTCAGCCGGCAGCTGAGACAGCCACCAAGGAGGCTGAACCAGAGGCGCCTGTCCCAGAAGCCAGCGCTGAGGCCAAACCTGCCGAAGTCGCACCTGCTCCAGAGACTGAGGGCGAGACCAAGCCCGCGGAAGCCGCACCTGCCCCAGAAACTGAAGGCGAGGCCAAGCCCGCCGAAGCTGCTGCACCCGCCCCCGAAGCCAACGGCGAGGCTAAACCCGCTGAGGCCGCCCCAGCCGCCCCTGACGCATCCGTCACAGTCGAAGACGCATCCGCGAAGCGCGAGCAAGTGCGCGCCGCCAAGAGGGAGGAGAAGCGCAAAGCCCGCGAAGGCGCCAGCGACCCAACACAGTGGCGCCGCGAGATCGAGGTGGGCACGGAGCGTTTCCAGGCCGCCAGCAATGGACTGCTTGACCGTATCGCAGATGCCGTGCACCGCACTGTGTTGGCTGGTACGGAGTCCGGTAAGCGTGGTGACTTGTGGGATTCGTTGATTATTGTGGGCAATGGAAGTCGTGTTAGAGGATTTAAAGATGCGCTGCTCGCTACGCTCACGAAGAAATATCTTATCTCCCCAAGCTCGGCGTCGATTTTCACGTCGGAGCTCCCGTCGAATCTGTCTACCCCTATGGGCACTGGTGCGCAGACTCCCCAGCGTGAATACCCTGCGGGCCAACACGCGCTGCCAACGGGCAGTGGTGTCAACCCGCTGCTACTCGCAGCTACAACAGCCAGCAACCCAGCGCTGAACCCGAACGTATCGATCGCGAGTTCGTTTGGCGGGAGTGGTGGCCACGGCAGCCACAGCAGTCATGGACAAACACCGACGAGTATGAAGATTGCGAAGATACCCGAGTATTTCCCCGAATTCAAGGTATGTCCCCCCTTCATAACCGTGACAGCGTGACAATGAGCTAACGGAGAAATAGAATGAGGGATTCGAAGAATGCGTGTTCCTCGGCGCGCAGGTGGCTGCTAAGGTCATCTTCGTGCAGGATCAGGGCGTGAGCAATGGGTTTATGAGTCGTGTGCAGTATAACGAGAATGGGCCCAGCGGGATCCACGATGTGGGTTTGACGTTCTAATCGGCCATTACTCTGGGGGCGTTGTCATTCCGCCGGTGGTTTATGGTTATCGGCATGGAGTTTTTGTGGTGTTTGGATGGATTCGTGGAAGATAGAAAGATGGAAGTCTATGGATGAGATGAATGTATGTAGAAATAGTATCCCCAAAAGTAAACAGCTTCCAAGGCAAAATTCCCGCCGGTGATTAAGGGTGACTTTCCTACTTGGGGCCACAAATAATGGGTTCGCTGGGGTATTGTGTATTCTGGGAACTTATTTAATACGGCGAGGTATTCGTAGAAATATTTTATTTCAATACATGGTACGGATGCTAAATACATACAGGGGCATCTATACCCTCTTTATCAAATCTATAGCGCACCAAGCTCCTTAAGCTTCGAAATCATGCCATCCACATCCTCAACCTTGCCACCACCTTGTCTTGTCGGCGGTTCTGTAAACGTTAGTAAAGTAGTCTTGTAATATTTTCACCGAGGAAAACTCACCGACAACCTTGAGGGTCTTCAACCTCCTGGTGGTATCAAGTCCGTACTCCTCCAGCTTCTTCTTCTCAAGAGGTTTCTTCTTCGCCTTCATGATGTTGGGCAAGCTCGCGTATCTCGGCTCGTTAAGTCTCAAATCGGTTGTGATAATCAAAGGCAGCTTCGCCCTGACCGTCTCAGCACCTCCATCCACCTCCCTCGTAACCTTGACAAAGTCGTCCGCCTCAAACTCAACCTTGCTCGCCTGTGTCGCCTGGCTCCAGCCCAGAATACCAGCCAGCATCTGTCCAGTCTGGTTGGAATCGTCGTCAATGCTCTGCTTGCCCAAGAACACCAGGTTCCTCTTCTCGTCCTTGACAACCTTGGCAAGGAGCTTCGCAACGGTGAGTGGCTCGAGATCATCCCCCTCCTTAACCTCAACATGGAACGAGCGGTCGGCGCCCATGGCCATGGCGGTTCGGAGAATATCAGACGCCTTCGTTGGGCCGGCCGAGAAGGCGAGGATGTCCTCGACGCCCCCGGGAGCGGCCTTCTTTTCGCGGATGCGCACCGACTCTTCTATGGAGAGTTCATCGAAGGGGTTCATGGAGTGCTTGACTCCGGTAGTTTCGACAGCTGTCTGCGTCTTGTTGACGCGGGGCTTGACCTGTGAAACCCGTTAGCGATGATGGCATTGTGAGGGTTCGCGAGCTCGAGATTGGCGCATGCTGCCGCCGCCGCTCGCCATTGGGAGTGCTTACAGCAAAGTCAATCACCCGCTTGACGGGCACGAGAATCCGTAATGCCGACATTTTGGGATTGTGATGTGGTGAAATCCAACAATTGCTGTGAGGCTGGTATACCTTGGAAGGGATCTTGGTAAATCTTGGGCCGCCGAAGCTCGGTTCGCTCGGTTCTCTTTCCCCACGTTATGCGGCGATAGCCGGGACGGGCATTTGGAGAATGGCTCTTATCATCACGTGAGTTCTATCAAAAACGTCCCGAATAGGAAATTCAATGTTCCTTCTCTCCAACGTCACACCTAACTGGACTTCATTTCTGTTTAAGGTCAGCTGTTCTTGCTTGTTTGTTTGTTTTCTTGCGGGTTTAGCATTACACACGGAGCAGCGATGGCGCATCTTACGAATCCTCTTGTGAGCCCGGAGCAGCTCGCGTCATGCACGCGTATCAACGAAGCTCTACCTCAATCTGCTCAGGACCTAATCCGCTTCTCGACTGGCAAGCTCACACAAGCAGCCGGCATTCTTCTTCGTCTCCCTCAGAGTGTCAGTGCCCAAGCGGTTGTGCTGTTGTATAGATATTGGACTATTGAGGAGTTAGCACGCGATGAATTCAAGGTAACATTACTCCTTCACGCAATGAGCAACAACATGGATATTAACAGTCATATAGGACATCTCGGCAGCTGTGCTATACTTAACAGCCAAAGTTTCGGCACATCCACGCTCCCTTCGGTCTATTGCAAACGTTTACACCTACCTCTACTCCTCCTCATCAGCTTTAGCGTCTGTCCAGGCGCAAGATTCAAAGAGTCGACCTGATCCGGCATCTTACTATCTAAGTCCCAGCTCATACACGAGTTTCACAAATCGCATTTTGCTACTGGAAGGTCACGTTTTGAATGCTCTGGGTTTTGGAGTGCACGTGGCCTTGCCTCACCCCTTAGCAATTACCTATCTCCAGACGATGGACATCTTCTCCGCCGCATACTCCAAGTCTACTGGACCCAAGCTCGCTCGCCGCGCGATAGCTCTCCTGAATACCGCACTACTGTCACCTCAGATGCTGTATCTCACCCATCAACCGAATGCGCTGGCTGTCGCAGCAATCTACCTAGCCGCAAGAGAGGAAGGTGTGAACCTGCCAAGCGTTGAATGGTGGGAGGTGTTTGATGTCGAACGCGAAGAGCTAGGCTTTCTTGTTGTCGCCTTTCTGAGCCTGCAAAACTGGTGCGCAGAGATGGGCAAGGAGGCTGTAGGCGCAATGAGGAAGGTGGACATTGCGAGGTTAGCTGGGCGAGAGGTAGACGAAGAAGCAGAAATGGCTATGATGCTGGACGAGAAACCTGTTTGATACCTGGCTTTGAGGTCATGGATATGGAAATTAGGTCTGTCTCATGCTGGTGCTATGACTAGGAGTTTGCGATATGGGTTCGTGCGTGAAGATCGCAATACAAGAGCACCTGCATATCTCCTACCACCTAGCGCACTTGGGCTGGGCGAGCTCTACCAGCAACGTCACTGTGAGGCCTGATGAGGCGTCGACGGCGGGAAGGTGGCGGTTAGCAAAAAGCCCAAATCGAAGCAAAATTGCGCCCCTATCGGCTCTCACCAACTACAGCTTGAGTGCTACAAATGATACGTTGCGTACAGGTTACCTTCAAAGAAGTAGATGAGGGTTCGGTAGGGCTCCTTTATACGCGGGGAAGCCTGTCTGATGAGAGCGGCACGCATGATGCCCTCAGAGAAATATATTACACGGTTCTAACTCGGGGGCTTGGCCGACTCCGTCAATTCGAATGAAAAGTTAGTTCGCAAGGCTAGAGGGGACCGAGTTATGATGTGAATCGGGCCTCAATGTGATTTAATATGAATCAATCCTTCGTTAATCCTTCGCGTCTTATGTTCAGTTGAGACGTAACCGAGTCAGGCAGGGATTGGCATCGCAGCCGCGAAAACACCGATGCTAACTAGCCATGACCCCTACGGATTCTATTTCGGGATCTTCGGAAGTCCCTGAATTATTGCGCCTCGAACCTTAATTTTCAATTTGCTGCGGATGTATTTCCGAACAGAACATGAACACAAATCATACATCAAACTAAACATTTGCTATATTGTTTGCAGTGGATCGATCTCATACGCCTTGTTCCCCATAGCCACATCTTCCAAAGCTGTGGGGACCATACTGGCTAAAATAAGTATCGCTTACACAGATCGATGATCCAGTGCCACAAAGCTTGTTGCTCGCGGAATAATGTCCATCGATTCACTGCTCGGGTTGGGAAACTCAAGACTGGAAGAGTGCCGAACGGATGCTCCCGTCTTCCCCCACTTTATTCGCCATTATCATCAACTTGATACACCACGGTTCTTGTTCTATGAAAGCCTGACTTCCAAACGCCCACGTAAAGCGACCAACGCAGTGCGGCAGGAAAGGCGGTATTCACATGAGGCCAGTTCAGTTGAGCATCTCATATTGTATTTGAGAAAATGATACTAGCAGATACAACTGTAGATTTGTTCCCACAGGCAACAAACGCCATGGGACATCCAGTGAAGGGGCATGAAATCCACGTGATTCTCATGAAGGAAGAGCATCCTTGGCAATGCAGGGTCGTGAGGGCCTCTGCCATTGGCCACAACCACAAGTGCTTACAATAGGTGTGGCGCTGCAAAGCCATATGCGGTCCTTGAATTCATCAGTCAACAACACCAGGGGTCATCCACAGTGTAATCTAAATTAAGGTCGAAATTAAGGCTTGCACTCGCACTTCGGAAACGTCCCCATACCAAGAGATTTGACATTGGACCAGGGGTCAAGGCAACTATCTCCCAGTGATGGATGGGTATACGCTACCTAACTCGTTGCAGGAGGGATCTTGAACATGTCTAATAGTGGAACTGTTAAGCCGTGTCCAGCAACCTTGTGCTGGTGTGTTTTGGCGTGAAATATGCTAGAGGATTTGCAAGATGTGGATGCTACAGGGGACAACGCTGACATGGATGTAATCCTCATTTCAGATGCAACAATGCTTGGTCCTAGCTGTGCCCGCGTCAACACCCTAGCCCCTCCTTTGGCATCTGTCGAATCCGGGGCTGGTTCGATCCTTCGGGCGTAAATCCTCTGCGCATATCTCTATAAGAGAACGGTGGTATCCTGCTTATTCCAACGCATCATCCTCCAAACCAGCCTTCAACGACAACAGATTTAGGCAACAAGATGTTTTCCTCCATCATGAAGGCAGCAGCAGCTGCTACCGCTCTGTTCAGCGCTACAGCCTTTGCCGATAACCTTGGAAAGCCGACGCTTTTCAAGGACGGCCTTTCGCCGCATGTAAACGCAGAATTTATGCAGTACATGCCTTCAACGCCGAGTACCAGTGGCGCGTGGTCATGGGGATGGATCCCAGAGCGTTGCGCTGAGGAAGCAAACCGCGCCGACGAACCATTCAGCTTGTACGACTTCGAGGTTTTCAATGTCCAGTACGAGGACTGCGAGGAAGCTTGGATTTTCTGCAGACACACAAAGGCAGAGCTCTCGTCAGTATATCTGCTCCCTTGGAATGCGGTTCCGTCGATGATTGGAAGCTAACATTCGTTTTTACAGTCAGAGCCAGTTGATCGATTACTTCGGTCGTTTGCCAGTCCATGAGCGTCAGTCGGTCTCATATGTGATTGCAGTTCCTGGCGGCGGTAGCGCTTATGAGATCGGCGGCCTGGTCGTCTTCCAGGGTAACACAGCATCTGTATCCGTATTTCAGCACGAAGTCGGACACGCTGTTGATGCATACAACAAACCCGATGGGTCATCGAGCAGCACCAAGGAATTCCTGGATGCGATTGATGGTGACACCTGCGTCCCTGACGACTACGCCAACTCCAGTATGTCTTAACCCTTGTCCCATCCTCACCATATGGCCAGATAGCTAATTTCCTGCAGGCAATGTTGAGGACTACACTCAAGTCGCTGTCCTCTTGATGTACAACACTGTTGTCCCCGGCGGACTTGACAAGATTGGCGCCGACTACAGCTGCCTTTCCAAGCAGCTGGCTGTTGTTGCTTCTCGCCAACAGGCAGAGATGCAACTTGGCGGAACCTGCACCTGGCGCCAGGCATACGGCGATGTCATCAGTATGGGACCGGCGAGCGGGAACAACAAGCGCGCTATCGGCCCCAAACCAGTCACGAACCTCGTGCCAGGGCATCCCCTTGTCGTTGAGCATGATATCAACCGCGGAGGTCATGTCACTCACTACGGCAACATTGTTGCGAACGAGGTTGAGGATGCGTTGGCAGCGCAGAAGCAGAAGAGCTGGAACGCGGTAGCTAAGCACCGTGCAGTGCGCAACATCTAGAGGGTGTATTTGTGGTAATTAGGGACTGCTGTTTTCTACTTGCATGATAGATTACGCATGGAGTGGTGTATAATGATACCTTCTAGAATATAATGATGTTCCCACAGTAACAACTTCTCTCGGCTATAGTGAACAGTTGACAGTGAACGTCGAACAGAGCAGACATGAAGTGGGGACCGAAGCAAGATTTATAAGTGGAAATTGTATACACTTCTAAGAAAACACTCCTAATTGATCGTCACTGTCAAATGTTACGCTCCGTAGATCATCTGCAACGCTCTAAATCTGATCTGCACACCATCGAACCAATTCAGCGATCTGATCCGAAACCGCCGCAGTGCGTGGCACTTCATGGCCTCCTCCATGATCATATCTTCTCGTATTGTCACAAAAATGTGACAATTGCATGCTAGCTGGGTACCTCGGATCCTTCGCACCGTAAATATTCACCGTGGGAATCTTGATCCTGATATCCTTTCTGAAAGCCGTGAAATCCAGGCCATACACATCGTTAGCGTTAGGGAACCTGTCATGGTCATGAGAAAATTCCTCTCTGTCGTAGTCCCATAGACTGAGACCGATTTGGATTTGACCAGGCGATTCGGCAAGCTGTGCGTATTTAGCAGTCTTGCTTTGCAGCTGCGCACGAGTTTTTTCTTGGATCTCCCATGCCTTTTTGGAAACGGGCAATCCGAGGTCCTCAAGTGCTGGAAGTGGGACACTACCGCAGATAAATATTGCAGCTTTGAAGGGCAGTGGCTCGTTGGGTGTTTCCGCTGCGTGGTAAAGAATGAAGGTGGCTATTAAAGCACAGCCTTGTGAGAAGCAACAAACTGCGTCATATGGCCCATGCTCCGCTATGTAGTTATGGAGCCATGCATGGGCTTCGCGGAATGATTCAACAGTCGGTTTGACAAAGAATGTATAATTTGGCGGCTTGAAAAGTGACTCGAACCCGGCGGTTGCTGGGCTTGGATATGGAGCATCGACAAAGTCGAACTCGTAACTTGAGTCTAGTTTTGCCCGAAAAGACTCTTGGACAGAATATTAGAAGATATAATGGATTGGGTATGGATAACTCTGCTTACTGGTCTGGGATTCAAATATAGAGGCACTGGTGCCCTGTCCATGGAGACACAGTGTCCTCATTATTCCAGTTATGGGAGTATCACATTTACCAGGGATAAATTCAAACAAACTCGATATATTATGCGTGAACTGGGAAAGTAAAATAAACCAACAGAGAGGTCTTCCAACAGAAAGCAAGGGACAGTTTAGTTGTGCATCTCTGACTATTAAGGTCGCACGGCTTCGGGGCATTGCGGATTAATATCTGCTGATTTCGGTGAAGAGTATCGGGATATATGCGGCACGCGACGTCACCTGGTCAAACTACTAGGCATGCCAACCATCCACTACGTGTAACATCAACATCTTTACTATCTCCTTGCCTTAATTATCGCTTGATCCCAGTCATTTCGAAGCCCATGCAGGTTCCCTACGTGTCTCGGAGACCGGCAGGCTCAATTATCGGTGCCAACTTGGTCGCTCATAGATTCCGAATCCCGAGGTATCCTTGTGGAAGATTCGGCATTGATTATCATAGATACAAGGACATATAGCATAGTAAAAATCTGCGCATATTCTACCATGCGACCTCAGACGCGCCTCGCCGAGACACGAGGACCAAACCGGAATCACATACGACGCCTATGGAGCTCTACAGCAAGATCCAGTAACACACAATAGATCCATGGATATATTTTGCTTTTCTCGGGGTACTGTAGTGACAGTTACTGTGTTTAGGGTGGGGGTGAGTAAATAAAGAGATATCATAACAATAATACTATGGTGATAAATTACAAATGTTTGATAAAATTACCGAACATTGATTTTTATCAGTTAGCATTATTATTTACTTAAACTTCCATTATAAAATTATCTCTTCTTCAAACTAGCCCACATTCTCCTATATTCATACTCCTTTTAGCGGCGGTGACACTACCCAGACTTGAAACATTGGCGAGGAGTTGAAGGTGTTTATGTACTTATTTATCATCGAAGATAATTTTAATCACTGGTAAGCAATGATGCTGGGGGGTCACTGCATAGTAATTCAATAGGTCTGTTATTATCTTAAGAAGCCTAACAAAGATTCATTCAACATGCCACCCCGCATCCACCCCGCGCTGTCTTAGCCCTCTTGCGTTAGACAGCTGTGATAGGGCTGCACCAACCCAATCGTATCAGATGTACCGCTCATATTTCCAAAAAAGCTATGAGTAAGATGACACAGGTGCATTTGTAAGTCATATATCATGTGGATTAACTACATGGCACCCAAAGTGCTCTATTTCAAGTCTGACAGTATTGATGAAGACAGCTCATGCCAGCGTGATTTTCCCTGTCCCCAGCTATAAAAGGAGCTACCAACCCCCCCCCATAAACAGTTATCCTTCCTATTCCATATCCTCTTTCCACACTCCGACTCCACTTTTTGCGTCCTTCAGGAAGAAGTCACATCAAACTCACCCCCTACGTAGCAACGTTGATCGTATCCACTCCTACATTCAGCACTGATAAAAACTTCCCCCTGAATTCCAACACCGACTAACCTCACCTTACATTCCAACACTGACTAACCTCGCCGTCCCTAAATTTAAACACCAACAATACGCCCCTACGTTACAGCACGTATCAAGCTCACATCCATTTCCGAACACTGGCAGCCGCTCAGCAATCAACACACTTTCCATCTAAGTAGGTAAATAAACCTGCTAACCCGCTCTGCTTGTCCAATCTAACAACATTCAGAATCAACAACTTCCACCCAAACACCACCGAAATGGCTCTCATCAAGTTTCTCATAACTGCCCTCGCGGCTACCCTCATGATCACTCCGGCCTTGGCCGGCCCAGTTCCTGCCCTCGCCGCCGTTGCCCGCACCTCAGACACCACTACCAACCACCTTGAGAAGCGTGTTTGCAACGAGTATGGATGCGGCATGAAGTGCAAGGGCACCGTCCACACCCCGTGCAGTAGGGATGTGCATGATTACTCGGACTGTCGGATTTGTTCTTACTTTAAATATGCTGCTGACGGCACTCCTGTAAGCCCTAAAATCTCCGTCGCCAAATTGTGCCTCTCAGTTTTGCTAATCATCACATGTATAGGACCTAACGTGGGATGCGGAATGCCTCTTCATCCAGTGGGGCATGATGCCTCCTCACGATAAATGCTAGGGGCTCACTTTTCCTCGATTTACCAAAAAACTATCGGCATGGGAATGGAGTTGATGCTTGTGTGAAAATCTGGCTTTCTTACAATTGGTGCTCGTGCGGTGGATTCTTGAGAGGTATAGTCCATGGGACCTATATTAGGAGCTGGGACCGGCACATGGAAGTATGAGACTCGATGGGAACTGAAAATGGAACACTTTAATTTGATTTGATTTCATACTTCGTGATATTTTCGGATGTTCTATTAAGGTGAACGTATGTGAACAAGATTCTATATGGGTACTACCAAACCTGTAATAGACCATGTAGTACATATCCCTATCACACACTCACGCCCCCATATCTAACTTCTATTCCGATGATTTCTCCTTCTTCACATCATCCACTACTGTAGGAGGTCCAGGTATCTCGATGCCCTTCTTCTCATAAGTCATTCCCAAGTATGCATCGCTCACAACGAACACATCAATCTTCCTCGCCCTCAGATCGCCACCTGGTAGCTTCATCGATGCCCTGGCCACAGGCCTGCTTCCCACTTGGACGGTGTTCTTGCCATTGGCATTCCTCCCGGCGCTCCACCCAACACGCTTAACTGCCAATACCTCATCAGCGCCGCTGTCGGCGAGGACGACGAACCAACCCTCCGTCTGTGGCTTGGGGAACAATGGAGTGTAAACGCGACCCTCACGATTGACTATTGGGTTCTGGCGCGACAACACCACGGTTAGACCAAGAGCTGTGATGTCAGATACTTTGACATCGACATTGGGCAAGATGGAAGCGGCCTTAACAAACGCGGATCGGGTTGTGTGGTTGTCGGCTACCAACTGGGCTAAACTTTCAATGCCTGCCGGCTGCAGACGGCTCAACTGCATCAGTGATGAAGGAAGCTCCTTAGCCTTTTGGGATCTGGGAGTGATCCCGCCAATATCAACTCCCGGAAGAATGCTAAGGGGATTATCTGTTGGCCAGCGAGCAGATTTGATAGACTGAAGTAGTGTCATCATCTGCAGGGTGCTAGACAGGTAACCCATTTCAACGAGGGTATCGATGCTGGCCTGCATAATACGGATGGACTGATCGAGTACACTGTTTGAATCTCCAATGTAATCCGACAATGGCAGTTCGATCCGGCTCATATGAGATTGAAGAAGCAAGAAAGACTTGACATGGGGATCCCAAAGAGGCAGGTTGCCGAATGACTTGGCATCTATGGGGAGATTCTTTGCTAGCTCTCCGTTGATGAGGTCTTCATTGTGACGGACTGGCAATTCATCATATTCCGTGGCTGACGACATCCAGAACAGAACATCCTCAAAGGTAGCGCCACGTTTGGCATGCTTGACGAGATGGCGGATGGTGTGATGGGAGAGATAGTAGTATGACATGATCTTTCCTAAGGGCGTTGGGTCGACATTTCCGTTGGGATAGAGCTCCAAACACTGTGACTCTGCAAGCTCTGCCAGGGAGGTATCAACCATCTGAATCATGTAATCGTTCGCCATTTGTTGTGCCGTGGTAGTATTGTGGTCTTCGGCAGAAAGTTCAAGGCCATAATAAGACGGATTCTTATGCAGCCGACGAAAGAAGAACGTCCAGGTGAGGTAATCCAAGGCGTCCTGGACAGTAGCAATAGTCCCAGCAGAGACTTCTGCACCCAAATGGTTGTCAAGGACCTTGTGGAGCGTTGATTCTACGGGGAAACCGGTATGCAGGAAGTGCTTGTAGAAATCCTTCTTCGAATCCTGTGTAAAGATGCGGGCAATACCCGTGGTATCGAACTGTGGCCGACCTGCTCTACCCAGCATTTGCAATACATCAGTCAAATCCATGTCTTTATATCCTTCGATCTTGGCATCGAAGAATTGAGTACCTTTGACTACGACAAGATGGGCTGGAAGATTGACACCCCAAGCGAGGGTACTGGTAGCGATCAGGATTTGGATTTTATTGTTGGCAAACAGCTCTTCTGATAGAGAACGATCAGATTCGACTAGACCAGCATGATGCAGACCTATGCCAAAGCTGAGTGATTCTTTCAGAGTATCATCCTTTACCCTTGCGAGGTTAAGCTGCAGATCGTCTTCAGACATTTTCAAGAAACGTCTTGGATTGTCTTCCATGCCACAGTAGTTGATCAGATCTTTCGCGGTGAGTCGAGTCTGTCGGCGAGATGCAACAAAGACGATGACTGGCTTGTCGGGAGAATGAGTCTTGATGGCGAGAAACGTTGGGCGATTCATGGTTTGCATTAGCGGACAGAAACCGCGTACTTCAGGGAATCCATCGATGAATATCTCAAGAGGCACAGGTCTGACAGAATGTCGGAAATTAAACAAGCCCTCCTTGACTCCGAGCCAGTTCCCTAGGTCCATGGCGTTCGCGCAAGCAGTGGACATGCCCATCAACCGAACCGTGCTCTTGGATTGAGACGCAATGTAGTTCATTCGAGACACAATGATTTCGAGAATAGGTCCACGGTCACCGCCGAGAAGATGAATCTCATCAATAATCACCAGGCTAACTTGTCGAACGTAGCCTCTCGTCTGCCAACTACGAGATATACCATCCCACTTCTCGGGCGTCGTAATAATGAGATCGGCATCGCGAATTGTACGCGTGTCCGGAGTATTGTCACCTGTCAGCTCAACAAGTTTCAAGCCGAGTGGCCCTGTAAGACGAGGATGCCAGTCCTTGACACGCTCTCGAACAAGAGCCTTCATAGGTGCAATATACACAACCTTTGAGCCAGGGTTATCTCGTAGGGCCTGCCAGACTGCCAACTCGCAAGCAACAGTCTTGCCACTACCGGTGGGAGAACCCAGCAACACATTTGTCGATGTGTGGTACAGACAGTGGAAGAGTTGAGTCTGCATAGGATTGAAGAATTGGAAGCGCTTGCTATATATCTCTTCCAGCATGGGGTTCTTGAGTGCTGTTACCGGTAGAGGTTGCAAGGACAGTAGATCGGTATATTTGCTTTCTGTTTCTGGTCGAATCAGATGTTGGAAGGAGACGGGCGTAACTGTCTCCACTCCCAGCCACCTGTCAGACACAGCTCGGACATATATTTGAGACGGTAGAGGATCTTGAAGAGGGATGGTGAAGTCGAGGTAGTGCTCTTCGTGCATTTTCCTCCTGTTCAATATGAAAAACTCGTTGTGGTAGATCTCGGACGTTTCGGAATTTTCAACCCAAATATAATAGGGTTCCGAAGAGCCATTATGACGGTCATTCCAACGGAAGTCGGGCGTCAGAACGAGATGGATTCTCAAGACGTCCCTGTTGAGGGGCGCTATTTCGGCCTCTACACTTATCGTGGGGAAGTTCTCAAGAATGCGAGCAATTTTGCTTCCGGCTCCATGGTTATGCACCAACGAACCAATTTCCGCAGACTCCATGTCCCGCAAAGCTTCTATGGATGTTGAGGCACCCTTGTCGTCGAGCTGTCTCAACACGGGTAATGGAAGCTCGAACTGGTGCAGAGGATGTTGAAATGGCCAGATCCGCTTGTCTATGGACTTGCATAGCGAGAGGATAACTAGACACTGGTAACCCCATTTCCTATTAAGGGCGATTTTGAACAAGGCTTTGCACACTCGCGCCGCCTGTTGGGCAATGTAGAATGTGTCGCTGGACAGGGCGAAATCTTCAATCCGCGCACGGGATACATGAGATTGAAGGAGAATGTTCGTCTTGGTTTGCGGAGAATCGATTCCACCTCCCACATCGCAAGGCGCAAACTCATCTCGTAGTCGCACCAGTTCATCGGATTCGCTGTCACGAGATTGGATATTATCAAACTCGCCGCACATGCTAATCATTTTTAAGACATCGGCCTCTGAAGCAAGTGGCGCCATCATTGTGTTGAAGATCTGGACGCTGGTGTGTAGCAGGTAGAACTCGCTCGCAATGCGTCCCACATCCTTGCTCTTGAGTTCTTCGGTTACCTCATTGAAGATGATCATCTGGCTTGTATGGAGAGTCCGAGCTGCATTAATAATGAGCTGTCGCCGGCGCTGAACCAAGGTCGGATCATCTCTGATCTCAGCCCAATCTATCCCATAGGTCATCGGGGCCACCTTCATGCGCTGGAAGAGATATGAGTATCCCAACCATTGTACAGCCTCAGGGACGGACGTCACTGTCCCAAGAGCGATTTCGGCGTTAAGATTGTCGACCATCTTCGCACTGAATCTGGACTCGATGGGTTGCTGCTGGGTAACTGCACTGAGATAGTGGTGCAGCTTGTCGTGACTGGTACAGATCATACCAATACCCGTATCTTGGAATTGCGGTCGTCCTGCACGACCAAAGATTTGGAGAACATCCAGAATCCCCAAGTCGACGAATTTTCCCTCTTGAGCGCTGTAGATTTGGGTTCCCTTAATGACTACTGCAGCAGCTGGAAGGTTAACACCCCACGCAAGAGTAGCCGTACAACAAAGGACTTTCATAACTCCCTGTGAGAATAGCCGTTCTGTCAAATTGCGGTCTGATCTCTGCATACCAGCATGATGGATTCCCATGCCTTTGGGGAGAAGTTCTCTCAGTTCTCTCCCCTTTGAGGTTTTCATTTCCCTTGTAGCAGCCTCATAGTTGGGATGCTCTCTAGGATCGAAAAGATCCGCACAGCCGTCCTCGGTTGCCTTCTCGAAAAGCATTTTTGCCGTGTTGAATGTATCTTTTCGAGTGTGGACAAAAACCATGACCTGGTGGCCGAGTTCCAGCATATCCCTAACTTTTTCGAAGGCGGTCTCATCAATGTTATCGCGAGACTTTTTCGTTCCGGCTTTGCCTTTGACACCAATAAAATGCTGCTCCAGGGGGACTGGACGAAAGGACGCGTCAAAATAAAAGAGACCGGCATATCGATTGACTTTTAAGAAATCCGCCACATCGACGTAGTTGGGGAGCGTCGCAGAGAGACCAACCATCCGGATAAGTGACTGTGTGCTTTCTACCTGTCGCGCCGTACGGGCCACAAGAGACTCGATAACAGCTCCACGCTCGTCGTGGAGCATATGGACTTCATCGATAATCAACAGGCGCACCTTTTGGACAAGTTCTGTATCGCCAGAGCCCTTTCGAGTCACAACATCCCACTTCTCAGGAGTGGTAACGATGATTTGAGTATTCACAATCTCCTGTTTCGTCAAGTGCATATCACCCGTAAATTCCCTGCATTGGATTCCCAACCATGCAAGGCGCGAGCCGAGTTTCTGGGTGATTTCGGCTGCCAAAGCCTTCATTGGAGCGACGTACACGATTTTGAAGTCTGCCGTGGCGACGGTGAAATCCTGTGCATCTGGTGCCTCTGCTGGATTTGGCGTGGTGTTCAAGCAAATTGCGTGCAATATGGTTAGCATGGCTGCGTCGGTCTTACCAGCACCAGTAGGCGCACATATAAGCATGTTCTCGTTCGTTTTGTATGCCACGGGATACACTAGACTTTGCATCCTGTTGAGCGTTTTATATCCTTTGAAAGTCCCCTTGCACAGCTGGTCCATTTCTGAGATCTGAACCAGCTTCCGGCCAAGTCCGAGGGTTCCGACCTTCCCTGCTGGGATCGAGAACTCTTCATACCGCTCATGCTCCGTCCTCTCACTTCCCATAGGCAATCCATACTTGTGGCCAGACGAACTCAGGGTATTCCCAGCAGAGTGGGCCTTGTAGACATGAGGATATTGCGGCCCATCTCTATCTAGTTTAGGGCCGAGAGTAGCATGCTTGTGCTCGTAGTCGTTTTTCCGTAGCTGTGCGTCTCTCTCCTTTCTGGTGAGCAGTTTTCCACTTGGTAGCTCGTCTACTTGAGGAGTAGCCACTATCTCTCTGCGATGGGATAATAAATCGATAAGAAAATCAAAATCATCATATCCAATGACATCTGTCAATGCGGACTGCAGCTCTTCATCGGATATATCTGAGGCAAGCAGAGAGAAGATCTGCTTTTGTAAGGCTTCTGCGCTGAGCCCACCGTTACTTGCTGCAAAGGCCACACATTTGGCCTTCCATTCTGACCCATAATCTCCATCTTGGACAGCAGGTGGTAGCGCGTCCTCTTCAAAGCCGCTGCTATATTCACCTTCCTCTGTGTCGTCGATGAAGTCCCACACATCATCTCCACTGTTGAGAGAGTCTGAGACTTCATCATAGTCTAGGCTGTAGGGCTGGTCCGCAGTCGGCAGCTTAAGGTCTGCCAAAGCCGCTCTCATAGTTGATAGCTGCGCTATCCATTGCGACTCTGCCAGCTTTGCCGTAGCCATGTCGTAAATCCGTATATCGTTGTCTGTGGTGGGGGTTCGTTTGATGTTTGGAGCTTCGAGCTTCGAGCTGTCGCCAACAAACATGCACAGGAATACGGCTGACACAACAAGAAAGCACTTTGACAAACTCTATAAAGACGAATGATAAAAATTATGTATGAAAAACATTTATGCAGTAAACCTCAGATTCAAGACTCTGCTACGTTGATTTACTGGTCATGTGACCTGACTCAGAAAGTAGTGCCTCGGAGCTTGCCGCGGGGCGGTCAGGGTCAAACGTCACAGGCCACAGGCGCCCTCATTGTTTGCGCCTACAGCATCACCTCTCGAAACACAAACACTCCCTCACTACGACCACCAAGATGAAGCTCTTTTACATTGGAATCTTCAAGAACGCCGAGAAGCCAGCGCATGAGCTAGTATCCGCGAAAGATGCCAGCACTTTTAGCTTCTGGGAGAGGTCGACGTAAGGAGCCCCTCCAACAAGCACGGGGGATGGCGGCTAACCATGATTTAGGGTGAGCGAGTTCATGACTTTCTTCAGCAAGACGGTCGCCGAGAGTAAAGATGCTGCGCCTGGCAAACGCCAAGAGATTTACGAGGGTAAGAGAGTAGAGAAAGCCTCCTGAGTCTAATCTGACCGAGAACAGGGCCATACAAGTTCCACAGTCTGGGACACAACACGGGGATTGTGGGCATAATCATGTCAGACCACGAATATCCGC
Organism: Pseudogymnoascus sp. BL549; assembly: GCA_001630585.1. Classification (NCBI taxonomy): domain Eukaryota; kingdom Fungi; phylum Ascomycota; class Leotiomycetes; order Thelebolales; family Thelebolaceae; genus Pseudogymnoascus; species Pseudogymnoascus sp. BL549. The sequence goes on along the minus strand of LNAR01000501.1, from coordinate 31,767 downwards.
TATTAGTTGCGCAGTCACTGCTCACCAAGGTCCTCGACGAATTCACAGCCAAGTACCCGCGATCGACTTGGTCCAACTCGAACCCCACACTTGAGTTCTCGGAGTTAACAGGATACCTGGCGAAGTACCAAGACCCTCAACAGGCAGATAATATCATGAAGATTCAGAAGGAGCTGGATGAGACGAAGGTCATCCTACACAAGACGATCGAGAGCGTGCTGGAGCGCGGCGAGAAGATAGACGATTTGGTGGCGAAGAGCCAGGGCTTGAGCGACACAAGCAGGATGTTCTATAGTAAGTTCCCGGCAAATACCTCTCGAGCCGTCTAACAACCTACCTCTAGCCAAGGCAAAGCAACAGAACTCGTGCTGTGTGTTGATGTAAATACGCGGGGTTGGCTTGGATCTCATTTGGCGTTTGATTCCCTATTAATACCTACCTACTGTCGTCTATCAGCTGCGCTATAGCTATCAGTAATGCATAAGACTCTGAAACACAGTGCCATATTTAAGTAGCATCGTTGCCTGGGATGTATCACAAGTGAGACATATGATATCCCCTATGGCCGTGGCCTACCGTAAATTGAGCGAGTATGATAAAATCTTGTAGCAATCTCAGCGAGAAGCACGGATTCTGTAAATCACGGCCTTATCATTGAACTCCTCGTCTCACTGTCATTGATTTGATAAGGATCTCGAATCTCCGTTTACCCGGAAGCTAAACACATGCTTAAGCCGCATCAACGTTAATCCGCCGGCTATTCCGAGGCGGAAAATGACGGTAAATCAAGGGCGGGTTGCGGGGAATCCCCAGATTCTGTCCCCCCCGGTTTAAAGCTTGTCCGTGATCGGATTTCCAATCCATTTAATTCGTTCGCAGCTTCCTTCCTTCTGATTATATTGTCAATATAATTGCATTTGATCTTGTTGTTTGTAATTGTCGCCTTATCTCGCCGACCGTTTCACTCCATAGCGCTCGGGGGATCAACTGCCGAGACCTCGAATCTTAGATCGTCCATTGGGGATATATTGGATCCATTCTCCAAAAAAGAACTTTACCCCAACTCTCTGCAATTATGGCTCTTACCGGCGAGGAAGTTGCAAAGCACAACTCGAAGGATTCGTTATGGGTTATTATTCATGGAAAGGTATGTTAAATTCAGTTGGCAGTTTATTATATACTAACATGATGTGACATAGGCATACGATGTGACCGAATTCGCACCTGGTGAGCCATTTTCTAGGGGGGCATGATCGGTAGCTAATAAAGGCAGAGCACCCTGGTGGGATGGGCATTATTTTGAAGTATGCGGTATGTTATTGCCTCTCAAAACATGCGAATGATATATTAATTCCAACAGGGCAAAGACGCCACAGACACCTACGAGCCAATCCACCCTCCGGACACCCTGGACAAATACCTCGACCAGTCGAAACACTTGGGCCCAGTGGACATGTCTACAGTAGCAGAGGTTGCACAAGCCATTGAACCAGATGAGGTGGCAAGACAGGACAGGATAGCACACATGCCCAGCCTGGAGCAATGCTACAACATGATGGACTTCGAGTCAGTTGCCAGCCGTGTCATGAAGAAGACTGCCTGGGCATACTACTCTAGTGGTGCGGATGATGAGATTGTATGTCTGACCCCCCTACTCAATACCTTTGCTAACGTTTATAGACTATGCGCGAGAACCACTCCGCCTTCCACAAGATTTGGTTTAGGCCTCGCGTCCTCGTCGACGTCGAGAAGGTCGATTTCTCAACCACGATGCTCGGCACGAAGGTCGACATCCCATTCTACGTCACCGCCACTGCCCTCGGAAAGCTTGGCCACCCAGAGGGAGAAGTCATCTTCACCAAGGCCTCCAAGAAGCACAACGTCATCCAAATGATCCCCACCCTCGCCTCCTGCTCCTTCGACCAGATCGTCGACGCCGCCGAGGGCGACCAAGTGCAATGGCTCCAACTATACGTCAACAAAGACCGCGCCATCACCAAGAAGATCATCCAGCACGCCGAGAAGCGCGGCTGCAAGGGCCTCTTCATCACCGTCGACGCCCCGCAACTCGGCCGCCGCGAGAAGGACATGCGCAGCAAGTTCACCGAGCAAGGCTCCGACGTGCAGTCCACCAGCGGCGCCGTGACGGACAACTCGCAGGGCGCCGCCCGCGCCATCTCGTCCTTCATCGACCCCGCCCTCAGCTGGAAGGACATCCCCTGGTTCCAGAGCGTGACCAAGATGCCCATCCTCCTCAAGGGCGTGCAGTGCGTCGAGGACGTCCTCCAAGCCATCGAGGCCGGCGTCCAGGGTGTCGTCCTCTCCAACCACGGTGGTCGCCAGCTCGACTTCGCCAGGTCCGGTATCGAAGTCCTCGCGGAGGTGATGCCCATCCTGCGCGAGCGCGGACTCCAGGATAAGATTGAGATTTACATCGACGGCGGCGTGCGTCGCGCGACCGATATCATCAAGGCGATGTGCATGGGCGCCAAGGGCGTGGGAATCGGAAGGCCGTTCTTGTTCGCCATGTCGGCGTATGGACTGCCCGGTGTGGATAAGGCGATGCAGTTGCTCAAGGATGAGATGGAGATGAATATGAGGTTGATTGGGTGCAGTAGCATTGATCAGCTTAACCCGTCGCTGATTGATTCGCGCGCCCTGAACTCGCATGCCACGTCTGTGCCGTGGGATACGCTGAGTGTGTCGTCGTACGATCCGTTGGTGAGCCCGCAGAACAGGGTTAAGGCGAAGCTGTAGTCGGGGTAAAGGTTTGGACGGGGTGGACTTTTGATGCAATGTTCGTACATAGACAAGTTGAAAAGGTGGACCTTAATATTCATCGTTTCACGATTTGGAAAATGGAAATGGTATTTGTAGGAGCTATATCTTTATCTCTAAAGTAAAGCAATGTAACTTTTTACGATAATCGTTATTTTAGATCCGAAGGGTGTTCAGCCCTGTCACTTTTCTTTGCTTTTTTTGATGCCGGTACCCAATGCTTATGGTAAATTCGCAACAAAATAAAAACTCACACACACCCTCTATTTATCTGCATGATCCAAGTGGAATGACCTAATCACCGCATCCGTGTCGTCGATCGACAGAGGGCGGATATCCGCGAGCTCCTTGATCTTGGCCGTGCTGGAAAGGGTTAGTTGCGGGGTCCGAGGTTTCGGGGGGAGTCGGGCGCGGGGTGGACTTACAGGGCCTTAACTTGATCATCAGACATCTTCAAGTCCAACTGCTCGACACGGCTCTTGATGGCGTTCCAGCCCGTGATTCTTGAAGCGAAGTGCACGTAACGGGTCATGCCGAAGTCGGCGGGGTTGAGGATCTCGTAGGTGGAGGGGTTGTTGAGGATGGCCTTGGCGTGGATGCCAGCCTTGTGCTGTGGAGGAGTTAGCATGTGCTCTCTGCATATTTGGTGGTGGGGTTAAACTTGCCGTAAATGAGCAGAAGCCAGTCACGTAGTTGTTGAAGGGGACGTTGACCTCGACTGCCTCGGCAACCATGTCCTCGATCTCCTTGAGCTTCTGCAGCTTGTACTTGGACATCACGTAGTCGCGGTCCTCGACGATCATGCGGGCGAGGAAACCACCGAGCGGGGTGATACCGTTGCGCTCACCAATACCCAGTACGGAGGTGTCGACGTCTGTGTACGTTAGCTAAACCATCCTCTTGGCTGGAAAAATATTGCGATGACTCACGTGTTGCTCCGGCTTCTAACGCAACGAAGGCGTTGGCAATGGCGCAGCCAGTGTCGTTGTGGAAATGGGTCTCGATATCGGTCTTCTGGCTGATGACACCACGCAGGGTGCGGATCAGCTCGTAGACGGTACGCGGGGAAGCGCAGCCGACGGTGTCAGCAATACCAACACGGTCGACACCGGCCTCGTCGACGGCCTTGTAGAGGGCGAGGAGGTCGACAAAGTCGGAACGGAAGGAGTCCTCGGAGGAGAAGCGGATCTCGAGGCCCTTGCTCTTGACGAACTCGATGACCTCAATGGCGGACTTGGTGATGTATGCCATGTCCTTGCCGTGGGAGAACTCGCGGAGGAAGCTGGATGTTCCGATAACAACGTCGACACCATCCACACCGGTCTCCACCGCCAACTTAGCATCCTCCATCGTACATCTCACGTCTGTATGAATTAGTATTTGGTCGCGTGGGGGCGGGAATTCGAGGACTCACGAGTGAGAATCTTGGCCTGTGACGGGTTAGCTACGCACGGAATAGAATATAGATTGTAGGGGTTTTCGAACGCACCTTGAGGCCAAGCTTGCAGATTGTCTCACAATCAGCCTTGGATTGAGGAGACGCCGCCGGCGAAGTCAACTCGATGTAATCCACGCCGAAGTCAGAGAGGGCAGTTGCGCTAAAAAGGTGAGTCAGTATGATATTTCGTATAAAAATTCGGGGATTAATTATCGTACATCTTGACCTTGGTTTCTAGAGGGCGTTAGCAGAGGTTTTGGCAATTTTGTGGTGTTAAAACGTACCAGTGTCGAAAAAAGCCGAGGCGAATTGTTCGCCTTCACGCAGCGTGCTCTCAATAATCTTGAAGCGGCCGGTATTTGATAGGTAGTCACCAATGGCCTTGTATGGCACCGATCTGGGTTTCTTGTCGACGCCGTTTCCATTCGCGACGCCGTTGGCAACGCCATTCTGGCCGTTTGTACTTGGTTCTTCGCACATTGTGTATGTATTATTTTGTGTTATGAGTGAATTGGGACTTTCAGTGGAGAGGGTGAGTGTAACTTGATCAGTGTGGTGATGGGAATAGCTGATTACTAAAGGTTGGACGAATCAGAATGTGAGTCAATGAAAATCGAGTCACCCAAGTTACTTGGAAAGGCAAATTCCCCTTGGAAGGCAAATACCCCGCCCCGAATATCGGAGAGGTTTATCCGTGGTGGGGGGTGACGTAGAAGGTGGCGGTTGGGATTTGTGGCTGGTGAGGGTTTGGGAGTTTATGATTGGTTGTTATACGGCTGTGGCGCTGTGGCTTCGATGCAGAGTTTTGCGGGGAGGGTGCATGTGATCTTCACGTGATGGCAGTAAACCACTCTAGGCAATTCTAGCCATTCTTTGCCCTCTAACTATTCTGGGCAATTTTAGCCATCAAGTCGAAACCAGTCATGTGACCGTTATCCCAACACTACCCTCTAGTGTGCTCTGTGACCGATCTTGTCTTGGGACCTGGCGGCAACAACGTTTAGCGTTGGAGACGGGGATCACTCCCCTGCAGCATATGGCATGGAGATGGGCACTCCTCACCGGTCATCCCCGCGTCAAATAACGGGCGCAACTCACTTCGGCGTCAAGTAACGGGGGCTAGTTACTCCCTCTAGCATCATGAGCGTCTATAATGCGCTTCTATCGCGTGGGTGACAGCACCCCCAAGGTTGCACCAGTGATCGTTGACATCCGCCTCAGCCACGGTAGGTTATCATGCTGCAAGTAGTCCACGCGTCGTGAACGCAGACAGGAATAGCTGAGATAGTCGACTTTACTGCCGAAACAAGTTTCTGCATTCAAGAAACCTCTCCGGAGGATTCTGCCGGGTCGATAGAGTTGGCGGGGATATACGATCCACCACTCACGGCGACGCTGGGAACTTTAGAGTGTTTTCATTAAAGTTAATTACTTTAACTGTAGATCTTCAACCCCAATTACTCCGAAGCTAAAGATATGATAAGACGTCGCCTTGAAGTGATTATAAAGATGTCTCTTCGCCGTGAGAAAGAAACACTTACCAGTAATCACTTGTCTCCAGTTTGAATATCCCGACCATGCGTTCTTCTTTGTTGCTATCTGTGGTGGGGTTGGCGGCAACGGCCTCAGCTCACGGGTTGTCTCCCCACAGGCCCTGTTATGAATATATTACTGACCTCCTCACAGTCATGTGCACTACCATGTACTAGGCACCTCGACCTACACTGGCTATCTCCCTGAAGCAACTCCGGATTTTACGGCTGATGCTCCCAGCATCGTGCGACGAGTCGGCAGCGATGGGCCTGTCCAGCTTCTGACTGGCGCCGAGATGGCATGTAACTTTAATGCCGTCCCCATCCTCGACGGCGACGTATCTCGCGTGGGGGCTGTCACTGCCGGAACAAACATTACCTTTGACTGGAAGGGAGGCTTCCCGCATTCCGGGCCGATCTTGACTTACATGGCGAAGTGCGATCCCGACTGTGGACATTTCACTGGCAACGAGGGAGACGTCTGGTTCAAGATCGATGAGGCGGCTTACGGTACATCGTGGGCAACGCAGACTCTCTTCGACCAAGGCAACAAATGGTACAGCAAGGTACCAGAGTGTCTTGCGCCAGGCGAGTACCTTGTTCGACATGAGATTATTGCTCTGTCTGGGTGCGCGAGTGAAAACAAATGCCAGTTTTATCCCAGCTGTGCGCAGGTCAAAGTCGAGGGAGACGGAACGGTGGTGCCATCGACTGACCTGATTTCCTTCCCAGGGGGTTATACGTTTGCAAACGTCAAGTGGGATTCGAACACACAGGCCCCAGCAGACTACGTCCTGCCAGGTCCCCCAGTATTTCAGTGCCCACCTTAAAGCGGGAAAGGGCGATAGGCGTGGTGGAATGGGCACGGGAAGGCCATGACTTGTTTGTCATTTTAGATTAGCCAGAATATGTATGATTTGCGGCATGGTTTACACTATAGATATTCTATCTTTCCAACAGCCCTTCTAAGCGCGACCTCGTGATTTCCCACTAAGGCAGCAACATACCTTACCTTACTCCCCAATGATCTATCAGACGGCTGTCATTTCCTATTTTTGTCGGGGCTGACGCACCCAGCGCGCCAAGTTGGTGGCATCCGCCCAGTCATCGCGCGTCTGTCCCACATCAGGCGGACAGCGGCAGGAGGAGCGGAAGCAAGGGATCGGGGAACACCCCTTTCGCATCCGACTGCCGACTCCCCCCAACCCAACCCGTCCGATCCCATCGATCGATCTGTAAGTGCCCGAGTCGTATTGTACGGGTACGTTGTACTGGCACACAATATAGGTTATTGAAAATTTCATCTATCTCGTTTTGCAAACAAAGGACCGCCCGCGTGCCGGCACCATGGGGCTGGGAAGAATGAAATAAATGTACGCCTACGTGTCGCTCTGTTTGGAGGCTTGTTGGTATGTTGGTATGCAAACAAACACAACTGCTTGAAATGAGATAAGTCTCACAATTAGGCGGGCGTCGAGGCAGGACATGGTTCCGTCGACTGTTCCTTCTCGCCATCCCTTGCCCGACAGTAAGGCCAATACAGGGTCAAACGTTGAGCCATGGATATTCACTGTGGTTGATACAGATGATAAAGATGATACAGGAAATACAGCGAATACAGAGAATACTGTATAAAGTGGACAACTGCCGGCCGCTAGCCATATTAATGGTCGATCCCATCAAAGGGCGGGCTGAGGCTGGTAACATCTCGGACCAACCCGACAGACAACGGATAGCCGCACGCCAACAGCCATCCAACCATCCAAGACATACCGCATAACCCGCCTATGAGTATGCGTACCACACATCGCCCCGTCACTTCTCTCATCCCTATTGTCTCTTATCTGTTTTCATAATCACAGCATACCCAGCGCCATGGCAACACCCCACCATCACCGTCTTCTCGAATCGACTGTTGCGTCTTGCCAGCCTTCTTTCCGCCTTCTCGTCGCTCTTCGGTCCGGCGATCCATCGGCCAACTGTATGAAATGAGAGCTGTGGTATGCATGTTGGCATATTCCACATTTGAGATCTGATCGTATGTTTAACCGCGCACGTTAGACCCTGAGAGTGAGTTCCTCTCACTGTCTCACTACACGGAGTATATCTTAACTCCAGTGTCCCTTGTCTTGATCCCTCGTTTCATTTCTCCATCTTCACACGTTCTCATTAAACTCTCTTACATCTACCTATCCATCGATCCATCTATCTGTCTGCGAAACATCCGCGTCACGCTCCCGAGTCACAGCATTATCTGCCCTAGTCCTCCTGTCCGTTCGGCTTAGAATGACCGACATGTCCCCGTGCCGGTTGTGCGCAGCACCCTTCCCGCCCGTGATTGTTCGCATAGTCGACGCACCCGCCCTCCCAGCACTGCCTGAGTTTGAAGATAAATGGCCCAACTTCCTCGATTCTCCGCTGCCGTCTCCACCTCATCCTCCACGGCCTGCGAAGAAAAGATATTATTATCACCTCTTCCCGAACCAGAGAGCCATGCCTCCTACCCCTCCATCTACGCCACGGCGCCTTAAGCCCGTTAGCAGCGACAGCACTATCACTGCGTATGACCTGCGCGCTCTGTCGTCTATCTCTACAACGAAGCCTATCTATATTGCCGCCCCGTCAAGCGACACATCTAGTCTGAGCGACCCATCCGTCCACTCTCCCTCGGACGAAGATGAGGATTATGATACCTCCGGATTCCCATCATGGCACAACTCCTACGACTTCCCCGCCACTCCTAGTGCATCGCCTATCGAGTTATCACCTCTCTACAGGTGCACCTCTCCTTCCAAATTCGCATTCGACCTCTCCATGGGCCCCCCCCCAATCCCTCCACGCTCATCATCGCGCAACTCCAGCCGTACCTCAAAGTCTCGCCGCCAAACTACTCCACGCCCCCAGGCTGGACCTCCTCTTCACTTCTCTGCATCGCGCCGCTCGCAACCGCGTGAGGCACCAGCGTTTAGGCACCATGCTACGCCTCCGCTGCCACCGCCATCGTCGTCTCCTAAGTTTGCAACTCAAGCAACTATACCCCCGCTCCACCCATCGTCTTATTCTACGAATACAACCCCGATTATGAGCTCCTCGCTTCCGAATCCCAGCCCACTATCTCGTGCAGTGCCACTGTCTGCGAGTCCGGTCTTGCCTGACAAGAGCGTGTTTGACCACGAAGAGGAGGGTAGGAAGGGGTTGAAGGGTGTTAAGGCAAGGTTCCATGGACGCGGTGCGTCCTCGGGGGTTAAAGATGTGAGGAGAAAGAGCGCGGGGGAGGTTGTGAAAGGAATATTTGGAGGGTTGTATGAGAAGGGTGGAAAGAATGGAAAAGGTGGGAAGGGTACATGAGATATTGATCGGGGAGTTTGGGGCTTGAAACTGGCTTTCAATTCGGTTTTTTTTACCGGGGTGATTCGGAGTCTGGAACTTGGAACTTGGAACTGGATTCCATTCGGTGCTTTCACTACAAGTGGTGTTAAGTGTGCATTTTTTGGACATGTTTTATGGATGTCTTATGAATATAACGAAGTATTGGGTATTATATTTCATTCTCTTGATCAATACAAGAGTACACCTTATTGAAGAGCCACCCTTGGGAGCTTCATGACTACTATACATTGCCTCATCTAAAAATATACAACTTGCCCAAGTCCACCTTCTCCACATCCAGCACGTCTCTCGCGCGCTTAAACCTCATCCTCACCAACCTCTGCTCAGCCTCCCACCTGCCAACACCTTCCTCCATCACCTCCTCCCCCCTCCCAAACCAGCCCTTCTTCACCACACCCCCCTCTTTCTTCCTCCTCTTCTCCTCCTTCGCCAACTTCTCCACCATCTGATTCCAATTATCCAATCCCGTATGCAAACACTGTCTACACTTCCTACCATCCTTAACACCCACCCTCAATTCCTCCTCCGCAACATCAACGCTCTCCCGCGTCCACGCAAGACCGTTCTCCTTGCCCGCTGTATCAGAGGCAGAAGCGTACATAATCTCGCCGATAAACGCCATCAGCGCAGCCTCCTCGCACCTCTCGTCCGGTCCCCTCGTCGGCACCGCATTTCCATCCGTCGGTGGTGGCGGGAACTCCGGTGGCACGAGCGCATACCTTACTAACTCGACAGTCTGCTTCCAGGGCCCCTTAGGGTCCTGCACCTCCCTCGGCGGACCCTGTGGCAGCGCACGCCTCGCACGCAAGACAGATAGGAAAATGGGTAATGCACCGGCTAAATCCTTATTCCGCGCCTTATGCTCCGCCATCGCCGTTGTGGCGCGGAGCACGTTTTGCGACGGCGCAACAGCCGTTGACTTGATTGTGTGTGTTGCTGGATCCACGACCGAGTCGGGATTGGCGATGCCCGACTTCGCTATATCAAGACCCCATTTGCACATCTCTGTTGCTGCCTCGGGAGTTCCCTTGTAGTCGAGCCACGAGGCGTAGGCTAGCGCGGCATATAGGCGTTGCGCATCCGTGAAGCCGTTTGTGGTTAGGATGCGCATGTAGAATGTCTCCGGTGGTAAATACGCCGGCTCGCAGTCTTCTTCGTGTGGTGGTGGGGCGGATCCGGGTGGAACGGGTCGAGGGTTAGGATTTGAGGGGCCGATGACGGCTACTTTTGAGAAGACGTGGCCGCTCTTCTTGTCTTTTGTGCAGGAGTCGAGGAACTCAGCTGCTCGTGCGGCGCCGAGGAGGGCTTCAAAGTATCCTCTCCGCCATGGTTCGGGTTTAGCGGTTATGTCGTATCCTGATCTGCCCACGCCCGGGATGAGGATCTGGCTCTCGTCCTCCCCCTGTAGTAGTAGCCCTGCTCCATCGATCTCTGGGTCCTCCAGTCGCTTCAGCAGCTGCATGTATCTCTCGCCGGTGAAAGCCCAGTCTACGCCGCCGGCATCGCGGATTGGCTCTGAATCATGGAACCTGCTAGAGCGGTATAGTTTTCGCGACCAAAATGTGTATTCGTGTGGGCTGGGGAACTCGCGTTCCATCTTCTCCTGCTCGATGCCGTAGGCGGCGATGAATAGCAGCACGCCAGACGTGAGGGCGTAGACGCCCCAGCGGAGCTCCATCTTGAGCCATGCCTTGCGCTCGTTGGTGAGGAGACGGGCGTAGAAGGTGCGAGGGCGCGGGGAGGAGTGGTGGAGGTAAGGGAGTTGTGGTCGAGAGCGAGGGAACTGTGTGAAGTGGCGGATTAGCGGCCTGCCGCCGAGGAGGATTCGGCGAGGCATGGCGTTCATTGTTGCTGGCCGAAGCGCCGTCTTCGACTACATATGATGGCCTTGTCGTGTCGATTGGGATAGGGCGAACTCGACCGTCGTTGCGATGGCCGTGCTGTCGAGTTACTTTACTTGGGTCCAAAAGTCTGCGGAGGGCCCGGCCCGTCTTTGTTGCTAAGTATAGCCTTAAAGTGTATCGTATGTACCTTTTTGAGCACGCAGCGAATCTATCTCACGAGTTGCAGCAATACTAAATTAATGAGATGATCCTACAATCTGTCTGTACATGACACTATATTCATTATAAGCAATATTCTATATATTTTGTTCTACCGACTGAAATTTGCGCCGCAGTTACAGAATTCGCCATCTTGTAACTGATGACTAAGCAATTCCCTTTGACATCGCGGCGTTGGATCGTCGACCCCAACCCCCCCCCAAGACACTCCGCGCGCGCTTGTCTCACCTTCTACATCAAGACCGACGTACAGAGAGACATACAGACAAACAAGAATACCACGGTTGACGATAGACACGGCTTCACAATGACTTTATGAAGACGCTTTGGGAATTACCTCACTCATTTGAGAATGATAGGATGATTCGCAGCGAGCACGCGCTGTCGTCCAAGTTATAGAACAAGAAGTTGAATTCCCTCACAAACCGGCCACATCCACCACATGCCACGATGCCGTCGCGCGAGCGTGAGACCTCACTGGGAGGAGCGAACGCGCTCACCCCCGGCTCGCTGAAACGACACAAGACTCTGCCCCATCCAAAGCGCGATCGATCCACCGAGACCTACTACTCTTCGCCCCCGTCGACTGCGACACAAACCATGTCCGTTGACTCCGACGTCTCTCCCCCGTCAACATCTTCCTACGACCTCAGTCCACGAACCCTCAAGCACACATCCAAACGAATAGGCCTGCCGGACCTTCCGCCAACTCCTCCGGCGCATTCGCGAAATCCCTCTGACGAAACCCAGACCCCAGCCGTGCCGTTCAGGGCGAATGGCACAGCGACCGATTCTTCCACTCCCAACACCCCGCCCAACGTTCACAGCCCCCCTACTCCTGACTTCACCCCCCCGCGAAATCCACGACGCGCGTCGTTAATGCGTCCGCCCCTCAGTGAGAGGAATTCATCGTCACGCGCAGAATCGTTCAAGACGGCACGAGAGAACCAATCTTCGGAGGAGGTTCGCTCTGTGTTCACATCGGGAGACGTCACCCCCATGGATCCAGAGCCATTGTATGTTGGGTTGGGGCTAGATTTGGAAATAGACAGGCGTCGAACCCCGACGCCAGTGTTACGCCAGAAGTTCTCTTTTGAGGACGACGAGTTTCGCCGCTTTGACGGCGACTGGAATGTTACAGACAGAGTGGACCACGAGGATAGAGATCTCCGGGAAAAGGATCAGATGAGGAATGTGGCGGGGCGGAGGCGGACGGCGCGGAAACCGTATCGTTTCGATGATAGTCCTGTTATGCAGGAGGTGCGTGTTGATCGCCCGGTGGCACCGACAAGCGCGACGATTCATTTGCAGGAGTTTGGGCTAGGGAGTGGCCGTACAGACGTAGTAAGGGATATTAGCCCGGCAGATACGTTGAAGGCTACCGATGTGAAGCGGCAGCTGTGGCCCGAGAAGTCGAAAAGACCTGAAAGTCCTCCGACACCTGATGTACGGCGGTTCTCGTCGATATCAGGAAAGTCGAGTGCTACCACTATTGGGGCGGTTGTCGTTGTTAACACGCCTCCAGCTCAAAGGAGGACTCTGCGACACACTAAAAAACAGTATGGGCTGCGAGATTTTACTCCCCCGGGTCGTCCAACTGCGCCAGCAGTCGCCAATAGCGTGTCCGACGGAGCCAGTGAAGTTGCAAAGCGGATCATTAACAAGAGCGCCGGATCCTCAAGGCCTAACCACGACAGCCTTAACTCAACCGCGAGCACCACGGCAAGTGCCAAATCACGCAGGAGGATCTTATCTGAAGGCGCTATTCCTGTCATCGTGGTACCCGAGCGTCGCTCCTCAGTGAAAACCGCCCAGGCCCCCGCCCTTCGCCCAGCAAGCAGCCGTACTTCGAGGAAGACCGCATCTATGCAGTCGGCTCCTTTGTCCCAGTCCGCTGGGTCTAATATCCCCGGAACCATCGAACAGCCCACAATCCGACAAAGACGGATGTCCGATTCTGCTGCGTCTCAGGTGCGGTCTGAACGCACCACCGATGGCCCGCCTGTTATACCGCAGCGCCGCTCATCTCTCTCGGCGCCAACAAGCAGGAATACTTCCCGTTCGGGATCTCTAACTGCGGAGAGTCTGCGGGCCCATAACGCAATTCAAGCGGTTGAAGCGGCCAAACTCGCTGCACTATCCCCTAACCCACCACCAGTACCGCCCAAGGATGGTGCGCCACTGGCCAACACGCTGACGGTTGATACCAATGGAGACCCGTTCTTTGGCCAGCGACTTTCAGCACAAGTAACGCCGTTCTCGCAGTCATCACATGATACTCATGGTACGGCACTTGAGATATCAGAAGCGCTGGCTATAAATCTGTACCCGCACCAGAACAGGTCTGTACTCATGGTTCAGCACGCCCCTGTGCAGCCTCGCGTTGCGCATAAAGGTCGACCAATTCATCTCCGGACCTCCTCTCTTCCTCTTCCAAACGAACCAGATCCTATGACACCTCCCCAACGCGGTCTCCCGCTCGAAATCGAAGCAGACTCCCCGCTTCGCAACCCCCGCGATCCACCGGAGCCACCACTCATAAAATTCATCCCTCCCACTCCCGCCGCCGTCTCTCCTGAGGACGACTCTAAACAACTTGGTCAAGATTGCCTTCCCGCAGAAACAAACACCATCTCATCGGTGCCGCTCGAACGTCGTCCGTCTCTTCTACAACGTGCCCTCTCTACGCACCGCCGTGAGAGCATATCCATCTCTACCATCCTCCCGCGGCGCTTTTCACTTAGCCGTCAACCTAAAAATAGCGTCGATACCGCCAGTCCACATACGTACCCCACCGTCACCGATCAGCCTGCCGACACATCGCGTCTGCATCCCTTCTGGCGCCCTGCTCGTTTCTGGGACGACCTGGATAGCGATGACGACTACTCTGACGAGGATTGGGACGATCAAAACTACTACCCTCCGTCAGCAGGTGCGCATCCTGCTCTATCGCCGCCTAAGCGAAGCCTCTCAGCGGTGTTGAAAAACACCTTCTCCATCATGCCTGCTCGCGACCGCGAGATTGGCTTTGGGGGGCCGAGGCGCACGATCAAACGATCAGGATCCGGTAATCTGCGTGTTGTGCAGAGAAATAATGGCAGTATGGGGAGCGTTGCGCTGGGAGAATATGTGCGCTTTGCGAGCGCGCGGCAGGGGATGCGGAACTCGAGCGCGCCTGTGGGAGTGAGTTCTGGGAGCGAGAGTCGGATGTCGAGGGAGCGAATGCGCGATGTTGGGTTTGGAAGGTGGAATTTCAAGGTCGGGGTGAGGTGGGTGAGTGTTTCTGGGGTAGAGCGCTGGGCGGAGCGAAGAAGGGAGAAAAGGAGAGAGGGGTTGAGGAGGAGTATCAGTGGGCCGAGGGGCGTGAGGGATGGCGTTGAGGATGTGCTTCGTGGGAGAGTGGAGGGAGGCGCGAGAGCCGATTAGATGGGTGCATGGGCGGAGGTGTATGAACAGCGACGGGGGAAAAGTAACCCGGTATTCACAGGACGGTCGAGCCTTGGATGGGCCCAAGGAGCGTTATCTGCTGTGCGGCGCGCTTCTGAAGGTCTATATACCTTTTTTTTGCTTTTGGGGAGCACGGCGGACATTTCATGAGGCTTATGATTTATGATCTTGATGATTATACATGGCTTGCTTGGTTTTATGATTTAAGGATGGGGAGTTTAGAGCATTTTTGCGTTTTTTTTTTGAAAATTAGGGAGTTATCATTATGGAGGACAAGCGGGGAGCGGGAGTGGGCGTAGATAGTTTTAAGCATATCTTCATCTTTTGATTCGCTGCATTTGTTCTCAGGAGGCTGATAAAATAAAGGGGTTCAAATATATAGGCACTACGTCACTGTTCTGTTGCGCCCCACAACACCCCTCCATCACATGATCGGCGCTGTGAATGGCCAAAGCTTAACGGGCGGGTGCTCCCTCACCTCTCCACTTCCATGGTGCGCCAAAGCGTCAACGTCACCTCTCCCGTAGAATGCCACCTTCTCCCTTATTTACCAGACTAATAGATCCGACTATCTTAGATTCGCCCGTTCGTTCTTTAACAAAAAAAAAATATGTCAAAATAAGCCCCAATGCCTGGCCAGTGATTCGAAACCAAGGCAAACAGAGCTCTAGCAACACTATCGTCCCCACCCATCGCATTTAAGCTACACATTCAACCCCCACAACCTCCAAGTTGGCATCCCGCTTCCTCCGTAGCATCGCCCGCCAGGTTCCGAACTACTTTCCCGAGTCCCTAGTCGGCCCTGCGTCCGCCTGGGGTGGTATTTCGAAACCCAAACCGGGGCGGCTCGACTGGCCGGAGCCAGACGCAAGCATGACTTCGACCTCGTCAGCAGCGGCCCCAAAGAAGGTGGAGAAATCGTACCTATCGTCAGCTGTGGAATCAATTTCGCCATGGACGAGTGCACGGACAACGACGCCAAAGCCGGCAGAAGGGAGTGGAGTGGCCCCGGAGGCGCAGTCGGCGCAGAGGGGTGGTGATCATAGCGTTGGTCGTTCGCATGGGATCAGTACGAGGAGATACCCAGATGATTGCCCTCCGCTAAAGACACAATGGTTTTACGCGGTCGATGTAAGGTGTTTATATCAGCTACTTGAAAGCTTGCTAACCTGTTGAAGGCTCCAAAGCGAAAACCAAAGCTTCTCAAAGATGTCAATATCGAGTCGAAACCGCTGCCCGCGCCGAAGAAATACCTGACGTTCTCCCCAGGGGATTCCCAGTCTATCGAGAAAGCATACCAGAAGTTTATCGAAGATGAGGAGGATGAAGGGCAGACAACTCAGAACCCAATCGACCTAACGACACCAGAATCAAAGCCGGGCAGAAAGGAGAATAGCTCCCTGGAAGGGGACGGTTCGTCAAAACAGCCAAGGACAATGAAGGTACCTGTCAATGAGGACTACCTGTTTGATGTCGACATTGAGCAGAGGGAACTTGCGCCTGTTTATTGGCTTGGACCTATATATGATGTGAGGAGAGGTACTTGGTTCTACCAGGAAGGATCGACGCTGAGGCCATGTGATGAGAACTTGGCAACGCAGTTGGAAGAAGGATATCTGAAGGTCAAGCCATTCCGCTATCCGAAGCCTGCCGTTAAGGCTCCTCCGCCAAAAACCGCGGATGAAGCGAAACTACCTACTAGCGAGAGTACTGCCAAAGTCACTCCCAAACCATCCGCCGAGAACTTGAAAGAGACCGCAGATCAGGCTGGTAGTAAGCCTACGGATGCCTCACACCAACCTCAGACACACCGCTTGTTTGGTTCATATATGAACTCCATTGTTACATATCAGGATGATACTGTTGCGTGGTTGTCAGATGACAGCATCGTGTCCCGCATGAGTACGACCGTTTACCAACGATTCGCAGGAGGCGGTTATATGAGCGGTGTGAAGATAGTACGAGGTTATACTAAAGGGGAGAAAACTTCGACTGATGCCAAAACTGAGGTGCCTTCTGCTCCGGAGCCAGATGTGGTAGAGGAGCCTGAGAAGGCAGGTCTTCGGCTTGATGAAAGGCAACAAAGGCTTCTGAAGCGCAGATCTGCTCCAGCCGGAACTCTGAGGGCATCCGATGTTCGCGACCTACATGCTGAAGCGCAAAGGCCGCCATCAAGTAGCGGTTCTTCATCTCCGAAGAGTGAGGATGCGGCAAGAAAACTCGACGAGAAGGAGATTCGACATGATTATCAGGACCATCCAACCGAAGATCAATCGCGTGAGATTGAACATTTGGTGCTAGTGACCCATGGTATCGGGCAGCGTTTGGGGATGCGGTAGGTTACCAGCCCTATAGGATCCAATCTTTACTAACACTTTCAGGACCGAGAGCGTGAACTTTATACACGATGTTAATGTCCTCCGTCAAACACTAAAAACCGTGTATGGAAACTCCGCCGACCTACAAGCCCTAAATTCCGAGATAGATAAACTTCCAAAGAACTGCCGGATCCAAGTCCTCCCAGTGTGCTGGCGACACTTGCTGGACTTCCCTCGTCATGGCCTAAAGCAAAACCGCAAAGAGCACGATCTTGCCGATGTCTCTAGCGAGGAGGAGGAGTACCCAAGCTTGGATGATATTACCGTGGAGGGTGTTCCATTCGTGAGAAGTCTCATCACTGACCTTGCTTTGGACGTCTTGCTTTATCAGAGTGCTTATAGGGAACATATTTCCAGTATTGTGCTCCGCGAATGCAATAGGGTGTACAAGCTTTTCCTTGACCGAAACCCTGACTTCAATGGGAAAGTCAGCTTGATCGGCCACTCACTTGGATCTGCCATCTTCTTTGATATCCTCTGTCGTCAGAAGGAAGATAAGGATACGTACGGTCTACCCCAACACCCCAAGTTTTACCACAACCGACCCGGCGTGCAACCTCAAAGCAAGAAGGACGGCAAGGATATGAGTTTCGATTTCGAAGTTGAAGACTTCTATTGCCTCGGCAGCCCAATTGGACTCTTCCAAATGCTTAAGGGGCGAACAATTGCTGCTAGGCGTCACCCTGAAGCCATGCCAGCACAGAGTCCCATGGATTTGGATGCGATGGATGACCCATTCCTCGCCGCAAATAGCCACCCCAACGAGACGTTCTTCCCCACAAGTGGGCTTCCCTACTCGATATCCTCACCAAAGTGCGCACAGCTATACAACATATTTCATCCTTCCGATCCCATCGCTTACCGCCTCGAGCCACTCATAGCTCCAGCCATGTCATCTCTCAAACCGCAGGCACTTCCATACACAAAGAAGGGTATCTTCAATACCTCCGCGGCCCAAGGAATCACTGGAATCGGCGCCAGGGTCGGCCAGAGTGTAAGCGGACTTTGGTCTAGCTTCAGCTCCGGAATCGCTAGCAGTCTCCTCAACCGAAGCCTTGGACTTACTGGTGAGGACATCGCCAAGATGGAGAGAGCGCAGGGCCAGGGCATCCGCGAGGCACCATTGTCTATGGGTGCTGGAACAAATATCTCAGGTGGCAGCGTCATTGCAGATAATCGTACCCTGACCAGGGAAAACACGAATGAGAAGCAGAGGCAGCTAGCTGAAGATACTGCCAATGCGGATCGCGAGGGTAATGACAATGCACCGACGCTGATTGACGACGATATCGAGACTCTGTACGCCGGGTTCCAAAAGCGACGGAAGAGCCACCAAGGAAATGAGGAGACCAATAAAGAGAGGATTGCGGCCGAGGAGAAGGCCAAGAAGCTCAGGAGAGAGGAGCTGAAGGTTAGGGGCTTGAATGAGAATGGGCGTATTGATTTCAGTATTCAGGAGTAAGTTACAGCCGTGTGGCTCTTAACGAGGAGATGCTAATTTGAAACAGGAGCGTTCTGGATTTCAACCCTTATAATACAATCGCAAGCCATTTGAGCTATTGGGGCGACGAGGATGTCTGCCATTTCATGCAATCTCAGTTACTATCTAGACACCGAGCATACAAGCGAAGGGCCAGCATGGACCTCCTGAAATCATAATTGAGGTGATATTGGGATTCGGTACGGTTGGAGGGTGTAAATACAATAGAATATACAAATACGGTTCAGTGTTCCTCTAGTCAACGAAATGATGGGAAATGAGGCCTGAGTACGCGTATGCATATGTAAATATCGATGATAAATGGTACTATATATTCATTCTCTCTATTCCCATATCATTTCTATCTCCCTAACCTTCAACCATCGCGTGTCTCATCATTATACCAATCCCACAACTCCTCACATCTCATAGGCCGCCAACCTTTATACTGTGACACTGGACGAGGCGGATCGGGTATTCCATTCCTCGCACCAAGCATACTAGGCTCATTCTCCTTTCCGTCCTCCCATATATTTCTATGTGGCGGCCAATCCGCATCCACGCCCTTCACAAAGCCATGTCGTCCCATCTTAATAAAGCGAAGATTGAACCTCAATTTGCTATAATCCGGATCCCCTCGCATCGCCTCCAGTTGCCTACGGTACTCCCCCTCATTCACGGCCTCGCCCTTCTCCATCCACCCTAATGCCTCCGCATCGATCACGAGGCAGACTGAGCTCTTTGGATCCTGTGCGAGATGGGTAGCTGGGATAGTATTTGGCCCCTCCACATCATAGTAGATACGTTGCACCTCCCTGGCCTCGTGAAAAATCGTGTCTCGAAAATGTGACCGTACTTCCTCAATGCTCGCCCCGTCCCACACCTCCTTATCCTCACGAGGGGATCATACTGGCTTTCCACCTGCTCGCACGGCCCCGTATCCAGGAGCGGCATAGGAGGTTCTCCGCGCTCAGTCTTGGCGGCGCGAATCCAAAGGTCGCTTTTGAGTTCTTGGCGTAGTGAGATTCCGATGCACGTTTTTATCTTCTCGAGCGCGGAGCGGAATTGCGCGTCTGATTCGGGGGTGTAGACTGTGCGGTAGATGGTGAAGCCCCATTTTCGTCGCGGGGGCTGAGGCGCATTAGGAATCGTTGACAGGGCCTGGAGGGGGGTGTTAGTTTGTGCGGATGGTTAATGGTTTGCGGGCTGAAGCTTTTGAACCTGTCGTGTTCCCTCAGTGCCAGTTCCTTTGCGGCGTCCCTGTCAGATACCGTTGGCGGTTCAGGGTGGGTGGGTTGCCACATGTTTATGAGGCGGTGGTGAGCCTGTGAAAGGAACAGTATTATGAAAAGTAATTTTAATCACATTCACTCTGTTTGGATATAGGGTTTATTACTACTTCATTGTAAAGAAGGATCTAAAGACAAGAAGGGAGAGCAGTCTCTTTTGTGTCGTCTTTGTAGAACTTGCTGAGGCCTAGGCTCAAACCGGGCCTGTATTCCAACCTGAACAATATTGCGGCGCAGTTAAAAACCTTGGCGCCCCTGGTACCTATGCCACACGACATGGGTGGGGTGTCAGAGGCGCAGAGTGAGCTTCCACGCTCATCACATCTCCTTGCCCGCTCAGCTCAGCACCATCCACATTCACATCCCGTACAAGTACATCATCACCCTCCTCCCTCAAAATTCCTCTTGCTTTTCGCAAAACCCAACATCAATCCCGCGCCCCAACTCCATCCCAGCAGCACCGTAAAAAACGCCATTACCTCCACCCAATCCACAACCCTATCTCCGATCACTAAACGCATCCCGTCCCTGCAACCTCTGATCTCTCTGATCCCCTCCCCTCTGGTGATCTGGCGGCCCCTGGCTACCACCCCCCTGAGGCGGCGGGAAGCCCCCACCCTGTTGTGGCGGTGGGAATCCCGGGAATCCTCCAGGTGGCGGCACAGCTCCAGCTGGGAATTGGAAGTTCGGTGGCAGCGGCGGCATGCCTGCTGGGAAGCCTCCTGGCGGTGGCGGTGGGAAGGGTAGTGCACCTGGTCCTCCTGGAGGAGGGAATGGCATGCCTGCTGGGAAACCGCCTGGTGGAGGAAAGGGAGGAGCGCCGGGTCCGCCGGGTGGTGGGAATGGAAGTCCTCCTGGTGGTGGGAAGGGAATGGGCATTCCGTTGGGGAGGGTGGGTGGCATTCCGCGACCGAATGGCGGAGGTGGACCGCCGAAGGAGGGGCCTCCGGGGGGGTGGGCGAGCATGGGGTTCGAGGCTGATTGGCCTTCGGCGGCGTAGGAGGATGTGATGGAGTCGATTACTGATTGTGCCTTTTCGTGGCCGATTTCTGTGAAGGTATGTGTTAGCTGGGAGGTTCGGGGGCGAGGTTTGAGTGGTTGGAGGGAAGGCGTACGTTGGTAGTAGTCGACGACGTTGCGAAGGTGGTTACGGCCTGTGTTATGGGCCTTGCGCACGCTCATGGAGTCGTGCGTGAGGTAGACATCGCAGTAGTCGCCTGGCGGGTTAGTATGAGGTTATGGAGGCGAAGTTGTCGAAGCTTCGCGCGGGGAGTGTAGGAGCTTACAAAAGACTGGATTGCGGTTAGTAGATATCCATATACAGATCGCGTAAAAGGTACTTACATTTTGGCATCTTTGCGGCGTTGTGGTGAGCTTGCTGAAGCTTCAATTCTCGGCTTTGCTGGAATCAAAGAGGTGTTGAGTTAAGCCTTGCGTCCTTGCGAACGTGAACTTGACGCGGAACGGAACGAAGCAGGCACGTGACACCTACAGGGGTGAACCAACCACGTCGCTTAAAGTTCCTGGCACGTAGCTCTGGCCCGATCTCCTTTCCGCAAGCCCATGCGACAGTCTCCCAACTCCGACAACTCACCATGGCGTTCTCTCAATCGATACTGCGCGTGCTGTGCGGGCTGGCGCTGCTGCTCGCATGCGCTGAGGCTCTGCACTTTGACCTCATGGCTGTGAAGAGGCACGATTCTAAGAGCGAGAGGTGCATTCGTAACTTCGTCTCGAGGGATACGCTGGTTATGGTCACGTCGACGATTAGTGGACACAAGGGCGATGGAATGCAGGTTAACATTCATGTGCGTATCGCTGGGGAATTGGGATTGGGAGGGGCAGTTGCTGACAATCGTGCAGATCAAGGATGCGGTAGGAAACGAGTACGCGCGTGCTAAGGACGTTGCGGGCGAGAAGAGGATGGCATTCACTTCGCTCGCGGACTCGGCATTCGATGTCTGCTTCGAGAACATCTTGTACTCTAGTATGCCATTCAAGGCCCCCCAAGCTGAGACCTGATTTCTAACGAACCCTCCAGACACTGCACCGCAACCACACACCAGGAAGGTCGAGCTCGATGTTGACATTGGAGCCGACGCCAAGGATTGGTCCGCCATCCAGGCTACGGAGAAGCTCAAGCCGGTTGAGACCGAGCTGCGCCGCATCGAGGAGATGGTCCAGGAGATTGTGAACGAGATGGATTATCTCCGTTCGCGTGAGCAGAGGCTAAGAGACACGAATGAGAGCACCAACAACCGCGTTAAGTGGTTCGGCTTCGGCACCGTTGGCATGCTCATGGCGTTGGGAGCGTGGCAGATTGTCTATCTACGGGCATACTTCAGGTAAGGAGGACTTTGAAATTGCCCTCGTACGACATGTTACTAACTGGGTGCAGGTCGAAACATCTTATCTGAGCGACCTTTTACGATAGTGTGTTGGCGAGTAATGAGATATGGCCATATGAGGTACAGGGTGTGTTAAAATACCGGGGGACCAAAGAGGGCATCCAGGAAGGCGCATTGTTATATATATCCAATGGAGTCAATTGAAACATTCCATTTCTCTTGCCGGCATCAGCCGACTGTCTTGCGTGTTTTAGCCCACGTATTGTTTGACCTGCCCCTCATCAGCACGACACGCATGATATTCATCTTAATGTCTAAATGCTATTCTCTATACATGTAATAGGTGACAAGTGGCACCCAAATGTGCACCAATGCAAGGGGTATGGATCCAACCCTATACCGACCCAGGCAACAGCAGTTTGGGCTTCATTCACATCAAGGCATCTTCACATTTGAGAATCAGGCAGCACTACTTATTAGAAAATATCCATTCATATTCATATTGTTTAAGAGACCGCAAATGATAACCCCACTATATCCTCCCAGGATAGAGCCCATCCCCAACGAAGACCAACTATCGTAACATCGTATAATCGTAACACGGTATCAGACCAAAAACACACACTATGCCGTACACGAATGTTCATACACCAGGAGAGCGAAAGAGCTTTCAAAATGCACACCCCCAATTACAGCCTTCCCCCCACGCGTGTCGTCCAGTCCCTTTGTCGTGAGTATCCAGTATCAAAAAACACACAAAAACGAGCGTTGCCATTTCGAAAGAAGAGAACCAAAAGTAATAAAAACGGATGCCAAAGCAATAATCGTAATCGTAATCGAAATAAGCGCATAAAATCCCAAGTTGGTCTGAACCGTGTGTCTTATCCTCCCATTCCAGCCAGTAGTCCTTAAGCTCCAATCAAGCGCCTGAACAAACCTTTAATGGGCCCCTGGCGCATCTTCTCCTTCACAGCATGATCCCCCATCGACTCTCTCCTCTTCCGCCGCTCCTCCCTATGGCTCTCACGCCTCTTCCTCCTCTCCTCCTCCCTTGCTGCATCATCCGGCCCGGCGTCTCCGCCACCCTCCTTCTCCTTCTCCTTCTCCTCTCTCGCCTTGCGTTCCGCCCGCCTCTCGGCCTTGCGCTTATCATGCGCCTCTTGCTCCTCGGGAGTTCTCACCCTTCGAGATCGATCACTCCCATTATGTGAGCTCTTCGGTCTATCCCCAGGCGGGGGTGTCTCCTTCTTCCTCCCGCCGCTCACTATCTCACTCTCACCCTTAATTTCCCGATCCATCTCACTCTCCGCCTTCCTCTCGCGCCCGATCTCGCTCTCACCCTTGAGACTAATCAAATTCGGCTTCTCTGCTGCATCGACGCCGCGGCTGCGCGTCCCATCGCTGCGGTTGGTAGTACTATGCCGTCTCCGCCTCTCCCTACGAGCTGCCCGCGCTGCCTCCTCATCAGCCTTCTTCTTCTCCTCCTCGGCGCGCAGTCTCTCCTCTTCCGCTTTCCGCTTCTCTTCTCTCAGACGGCGACGCTCGCGTCTATCCGCATCCCTCTTCTCCTTCTCCAGCCTTGCCGTCTCCTCCGCTTCCTTCAGAGCCGCCTCTTCTGCATCCTTCCGTGCCTGCTCCTCCGCCTCAGCAGCCTCGCGCTCAGCGCGGCGTTTAGCACGTCTCTCTGCTTTTCTCGCATCATGCGCTTCTTGCTCCTCTGGCGTGCGCTCTCTCTTCACTTCTCGGTCCCTATCCCGCTCCTTCTCCTTTCCGCCGTTTCCCATGCTCATACCCGAATCATGGCGCTTGGGTAGCTTGGGTTGTAGCTCTTTCCAGAACTGGGTTATACTGCCAGTGCTTTCGCGGCGCTTGCGCTGGGGGCGGGAGGAGGAGGGTGAGGGGGGTGCTTCAATGTCGGCACCAGGGAGTGAGCGGTCCTTGTCTCGGGAGGAGCGGGAGTGGTGATGGCGAGAGGAGTGGGAAGAGGAGTGCTTGGAGCGGCGCTTGGAGGAGGATGGGGGAGGCGCATCGCCAGCTACTTCAGTTGACTCTGGCTCTTCGACGATAGCACGATCTGTTATCGCCTCGGGAGCCACGTCTTCGGCTGGAGGTGCCTCCTCAGCAGGTGCGGCGTCTTCAGCGGGCGGTGCCTCCTCAGCAGGCGCAGCTTCCTCAACAACAGCGACTTCTTCGGCTGGGGCAGCTTCTTCAGCAGGCGGTGCTTCTTCAGCAGGAGCAGCGTCTTCAGCCGGGGCTGGCTCTTCCGCTGGAGGTGCTTCCTCCTCGGGGGTAGCGTCTTCGGCAACAGCAGCTTCTTCGGCAGGAGCTGGTTCTTCAGCAGGGGATGCCTCCTCAGCTGGCGCAGCTTCTTCAGCGGGAGGTGCCTCTTCAGCAGGGGCAGCCTCCTCGGCGGGGGCAGCTTCTTCAGCCGGTGCTGCCTCCTCTGCAGGAACCTCTTTTTCGACTGGTGCTGCTTCCTCAGCTGGCGCTGCCTCTTCTACTACAGGTGCTGCTTCTTCAACGGCGGCAACCTCCTCTGCTGGTGTGGCCCCCTCGGTAGGAGCGGCCTCTTCGGCTGGTGCAGCTTCCGCAGGTGCATCTGTCGCAGGAGCAGCCTCTTCCGTAGGTGCTTCCTCTACAGGTGCAGCTTCCTCAGCGGGTGCTTCTACGGCGGGGGCTTCCTCGGCAGGCGCTGCTTCTTCAACGACAGCAGCTTCTTCTGCAGGGGCAGCTTCTTCAGCTGGAGTGGCTTCCTCAGCAGGGGCAGCTTCTTCGACGGGAGCTGCTTTTTCGGCAGGTGCTGCCTCCTCTACTGGTGCCGCCTCTTCAGCTGGGGCAGCTTCTTCTGTTGGGGCAGCCTCTTCAGCAGGTGCTGCAGCAGGTGTCTTTTCGACTGGGGCTGCTTCTTCGGCAGGCGCTGCCTCCTCTGCCGGTGCTGCCTCTTCGACCGGGGCTGCTTCTTCTGCAGGCGCGGCTTCCTCGGCGGCTGCCTCTGCAGGTTCGTCTTCGGCAAGTACAGCTTTCTCAACCGGAGCTGCTTCTTCAGCGGCAGCAACTTCCTCAGCTGGGGCTGCTTCTTCGGCGGGAGCATCATCTTTAGTAGGTGTCTCTTCGACAGGTGCAGCTGGTTCTTCTGTAGCGGGAGCTTCTTCGGCTGGTGCAGCTTCCTCTGCAGCGGGTGCTTCCTCTGCAGGAGCATCCTCGGCAGGTGCTTCTGCAGCAGGTGCAGCCTCTTCGACTGCAGCATCTTCAGTCGCAGGCTCAGCAGCAGGTGTCTCTTCGGTAGGTGCTGCAGCTTCTTCTGCAGGAGCTTCTACCTCAGCTGGTGCGTCGTCCTTTGGCGCTTCCTCGGATGGTGCTTCTTCGGTTGGTGTTGCTTCAGCTGGCACCTCGTCCTTTGGCGCTTCCTCTGATGGTGCTTCTTCGGTTGGTGTTGCTTCAGCTGGCGCCTCGTCCTTTGGCGCTTCCTCGGATGGTGCTTCTTCACCTGCTGCTTCCGCCGCGGGTGCTTCCACGGCGGGTGCTTCTTCAGCAGGCGCAGCTTCTTCAGCTTTAGGCTCTTCGGCGGGAGCTTCTGCTTCGGTAGGTGTTTCTTCGACGGGCGCTGCTTCAGCCGGTGTTTCCTCGACGGCGGGGGCTTCTACTTCAGCCGCCGCAGCTTCAACCGGTGCTTCTTCGGCTGGTTTTTCCTCAGCTGGTACCGTTTCAGCGGCTGCTTCAGCGACTGGCGCTTCCTCGGCGGGTGCTTCCTCAGCAGCAGGAGCTTCAGCTTCAGCTGGCGTTTCGTCGGCGGGGGTTTCTTCAGCTGGTGCTTCGGCGGTGGTTGCCTCCTCTGCGGCAGGCGCCTCTGCTTCTGCGGCTGGTTCTTCTGCGGCCGGTGCTTCCTCAGCTGGTGCTTCCTCAGCGGGTACCTCTTCGGCGGCAGGCGCATCAGCTTCAGCTGGCTTTTCTTCGGCGGGAGATTCCGCAGCTGGCTCTTCTTCAGCTGAGGCGGCTTCCTCTACTGCAGCAGCCTCTGCAGCAGCCTCTTCTTTAACTGGAGATGCCTCTTCAACAGCAGCCTCCTTCTCCTCCTCTGGCTTCTCCTCACCCTTCTCCGCCTCCTCCACTACTGATTCAGCAGGAACATCCCCGCCCTCGTCATCAGCGGCAGCTCCCTTATCTTCAGCCTTCTCATCGCCAGCGGCTGGCTCATCGCTCTTTGCGACTTCTTCTTCTTGTCCCTCAGCGGGCTTCTCATCTTCTGCTGCTGCTGGAGCGGGTTGGTTATCGTCGGCGGTTTCTGCCGAGGGTGTCTCGTCGGCGGGTGCGGGCGGGGCGTCGTCGGTTGGGCTGGCGTCGTCACTTACGGGTGCGGGGTCTTCGGCGGGTGCGGGTGCTTCTTTTGCGGGTGCTTCTTCGGTGGGGGGAGCCGCTTCGCCGGGGGCTGCTTCTTCTGCGGGGGCNGGTGTCTCGTCGGCGGGTGCGGGCGGGGCGTCGTCGGTTGGGCTGGCGTCGTCACTTACGGGTGCGGGGTCTTCGGCGGGTGCGGGTGCTTCTTTTGCGGGTGCTTCTTCGGTGGGGGGAGCCGCTTCGCCGGGGGCTGCTTCTTCTGCGGGGGCTGCTTCTTCTGCTGGTGGTGCTTCTTCTGCTGGTGGTGCTTCTTCTGCTGGTGGTGCTTCTTCTGCTGGTGGTGCTTCTTCTGCTGGTGGTGCTTCGTCTGCTGGTGGCGCTGCCTCTGCGGGGACAGCCTCCTCAGCGGGAGCTGCTTCTTCCGCTACTGGTGCATCCTCAGCAGGAGCAGCCGCTTCGGCGGGGGCTTCATCAGCCGGAGGATCAGCTGCTGGCTCCTCCGGTGCTCCACCACTCTCTTCGACCCCATCTTCTGGAGCAATAACAGGAGGTGCTCCTTCAGTATCGGAAGCATCACCCAGAAGCACCTTCTGCTTCTTGGCGGCGGCGGCCTTCTTCTTGC
The DNA here is from genome assembly GCA_001630585.1 of Pseudogymnoascus sp. BL549. Taxonomy (NCBI): domain Eukaryota; kingdom Fungi; phylum Ascomycota; class Leotiomycetes; order Thelebolales; family Thelebolaceae; genus Pseudogymnoascus; species Pseudogymnoascus sp. BL549. The sequence continues at coordinate 4,670 of LNAR01000501.1, read as the reverse complement.
TCTTCTTAGACATCGGAGCGCCGAACCAGGAGACGGTCTTCTCCTTCTTCTTCTTGCTGTTGCTGTTTCCCTTGTGGGAATGTGATGAGCCCGGCGGTTTCGGGTCGGGTGATGATGGTGGTGACTGTTGTTCCTCTGTTGGTTGGCTTGGGGGTTCCTCGATGATATCTTCGGGGTTGACTAGGACTACCTCTTCTGCTGCTTCTGGGGGAGCGTGCTCCTCCTCGTGTGGTTCTGGGGGATCTCCTTCTTGTTGTTGTTGTTCTTCTGGGGGGTCGGTCCTGTGTCAGTATATTATAAAGATATCACCATGATTCATAGCAACTCACCACTTTGCTGCTGTAGCTCTTGCTCTTCCTTCGCCTTTGCAGCTTCCAAGAGCTCAAGGTCGTCGGTGTTTCCTTTAAAGGTAACCGGCTGGCTTACTGCAGTGTAAAGCACTTTAGACGGGTTGAACTGAGTCCTATAAGGACAGAATGAAATTTCCATACTGGAACGTGGAGAAGATCAGACTTGTGCTTGAAGTTACCTAGTGCAACCGCGAGCAAATAGGTATGAAGCCTATGCTTTTATTTCCATGCGCTCGGCGCGCCCCTCAGTGTGCCCACTCAGGAATGTGTAGTGTGCACCACACGGATGCGTGGATGCTGTGTAAGTCAATGAAAAGGGTCGGGTAACATTGGGCGTGTGCCAGCAGAGGGGTGTGGCACTGCGAGCAGCAGAGACGTGGAACGAGACGAGGAAGGTAGGGTGATGTAGGAGAGAGCGCTATGATTGCTTGCTCGAGATGAAGGGGGAGGTTGAGGGACTTGTAGGGTCTAAAGGACGCAAGTAGCCAGTCTTATGGATTGGCGCATTGGGAGGCAATATGGGGGGCATATGGGTTGGAGGGGGGCAGCAGGAGAAGCGAACATGGGGAGACAGGGGAGACGAAAAAGAGAGAGCAACGGGCACCGAGCCATCGATGTCCTACCTTGGTAGTCTGGAGTCAATCTGTTGATAATCGTGCCTGATGACGATTGGACGAACCGGACCCATTGGGCCACGTCGGCACCCTTGGTAGGACTCCGCGCAGTCCCCCCCATTCATATTTCCTTCTGGCACAGACATTGAGTCCCTCCCTACCTTCATGGCGACATACGCTTTTGCGCCGGTGCCCAACCTGCGCGTTAATCCGGAAAGCGTTTGGGCATGCTGCAGCCCGAAACTGTGGCACTGACTGCAGTTGAGGTCATTGGGAGTGTCACGGCAGAGCCACAGTCCACAGTGACTCCTCGGAATGGGGCGTGCACGGCGCATGGATGCGTTTGTGCTCCATGCCCGTTGGTTGGGTAGAAAGACAGAAAAATGGAGAAAATAGGGCAATTGGGAATAGGGAATAGGAAAAATAGCATATTTTTTTGTATTCCATGTCTTGTTCCTGGATTGGACGATTGAGACAGCAGGGTTTACCGGACCGGACCGTGTGTGATAATAGAGTGCAGGGAGGGATGGTTGGAATTGGAGTGGTCGACGTGGTTCGCCTCGGATTATCTTTGGCCTGATGGCTCGCTCGGCAAACGAGTTAGATGCAGCATAAACGGACGAGGCGTGCTATGCATGCATGTGTACTGTGCATATAGTCAGTAAACAGCCCAGTACAGATACCAGAGAGAGTGTGATATATGCAAGCATGATCAAATTTGAAGCGACGGCGTGGGGGACGGCAATAGTAGAGCATGAGCATGCTGTAAAATACTGTGAGAGCAGAGAGAAGAGCCACGCATTGTACTGTGCCCTATAATAGTCCTCCTCTATAGCAGTGACTGATAGTGACGGACCAACGGTTTGTTATTTCGCTCACTGTATGTACAATGACATATGATAACCGGCTACTGAGCAGCCACGATCAGTATAGTCATAACATTCTCACATACAGCACGCCCACAGCATCACACGTCGAGAAATCTATCTTCGGATCGAATCGGCAGCGAACACAGCTCCCCGGAGAAGGCCCATTCACTAAAATCTCAACAAACACACGAGTACATACTGTAGTATAGTTCTCAATTGTACTGTACTGTACAGTACGGTACAGTACGCTGAGACTGGAGAAGGGATCAGCAGTAACTGGCGGTAAATGCGCAAAGCCAGGGCGTGACGGAGTTGGGTCCCAAAATTCAAAAATAGGTCTCGTGACTCAAGTCTGACAACACACACTTTCCATGCCTCCTCTCTCCCCCCCTTCTCGCCCACTCCATCCCACTCCATCCCTTACTTCGTGCTTCTCTCTTACTGTACTGCCCCCACAGACAAAGGTCACTACACGTGATATCACCAGAGACCATTCGCTGTAACTTCATCCCTCCTTCCGCCTCATTCCGTTTCTTTCCGCCTCTCCTTACTCCGTACTCAGTGCTCGCCCTCTTTCTCCTCCCTTCCCTCCCCACGGACATTCCCCTGACATTCCCCGGGCATCCCCTACAGGCATCCCCACAGGCATCAAACATCAGACATCACACGTGATAGCCTCACACATCTCACATCGTACAAAGACACCAAGCTAGATCATCAAACATTGAACTATCCCACCATATCACCCCTAACCCCTTCCCCTCCCCTCACCGCCTCTCTCCCCAACAAAAAAATAACCACGCGGTATCGAAATGTATAAGCCGCCAACCAGACAATCCTAACCCCTCACAAAAAAAAGAGAGCGTAGCACAACAAAACTCCATCTGCACAAAACCCCCGTAAGAAAGAAAGGACGAACCCCTCACCCCCTCACCCCGCAACTCTGTCATGGACCCAGTCCAATCCTCCCCACTCTCTCGATAAGAAAAAACAGCCTCCCTTCCAGTGCAATGCAATACGCGGTCAAAAAAAAAGTATAAAGTCAAGAAACAACAACAGGCCCTCTCTCCGCTTCCAAGGTGAAGTGCGTGAGTGTGTAGTACTCGTAATTGTATTAGAAAAATCTCTGGTCAAAAAAAACTGCCAAAACAGGAACCCAGTCCCGTTCCCTACATCGCCATCTCCGCCTGCAGTTTCCTCAGTTCCTCCTCCTCGTCCTCCTCCTCCTGGCGCGCGGGCTGCTTGTTCTTCACTATGGTAGGTGCGTTAGCTTACATATATTCATCAACTTTCCGCCCGACGAGAACTCTCACGAGATGTGTATGGGGGAATACGTACGCTCTCCATTCGCGGCAGAAGGCAACCTGTGGATCTCATCCGCCACCGGCACCGTGCCCGTCTTCAACATCTTATCATCCAGCTGCTCCTGCTCCATCTCCGCCAACTCGTCATCCAGCTCCGTCTCATCGATCGTCTCGCCCAGCGGCGTATTCGTGATGGCATTCGCAATCTCCTCTCCCAGCGCGTGCTGTTCCCTAAGGTCCTCCCTGCGAATTCGTTAGTAACAGTACACAGTAGGAAGTATCCCTCCAGCATCCAAAATCCAGAGGGAAAGCGGTTTCCGAGTGGGGGGTAAGTGAGGTATAAAACGTACATAGTCTGATCCACAACATCGATATTCAACTTCCCGTGAATCTGCTTCATAGCCTGTCCAGCCTTCTCCATCGCCGCCAGCGTCTCGCGGTTGATATTCGCCGCCTCGATCGAGTAGATCTGCTGCTCCAGCGTCGAAATCTGTGCCAGCGTCTGGTCAAGCGTATGCTCATGCTGCTTCTTGCGCTTCAGCGCTGCTCGTGCCGCTGTATCGTATTAGCATCCATCCAGTTATCCATCATCCTCTCTTCCCTCATTCCCACTCCTCCCCATTCGCTCCACCCATCACCTCATCCCCAAGTACCAGGTCAAGCAAGGCAGCAACTCACCATTCTTATTACTCGCAATACTCTTCCTTGCAATCGCATCCTGCTCATCCATCTGCGCCTGCAAATGCCTCTCCCTCTTCTGCAGCATCTCCAGCTGCGACCTCAGCCCCAGAATCGCATTCTTCGGCGTATCCTTGCGGCTCTGCGCCGACTGCCCGCCAAACCAGCCCCACATGCCTGACATCGCTTCTTCGTCAAGCTGCTAGTCGTCGTCGTGACGTGGTATACGTGTGTACGAGTTTCTTGCTGGCCTCGTGGGCGTGGGCGTGGCGGCTCTTGCGGAGGTTTCGATGGCGGGGTACCACTTTCTGTCTGCCTCGCCCTTCTCTACTCGTCAGGGTCCGTATATCGTCTCTGTATCGTCGTAATACACAAATATCAGGTGTAATCCACTCTTCAGCGAAGAGCTAAGTTTACCAAGAGTAGTGCGTCTTTCTAGGTTTCGTTTCGTTCTTATCGCAGCGAGTGCTTCGTCTCGGGTTTTCTAGGTTGACATCCCAAACCCGCACACCTCGTGGCTTGCTTGGATGACGATGGCGCCGCTAGGCATGGCCTAGCGCCACTTCGCACCACAACTTTTGCCCCAGTTCCACCTATCAGTTGTGTGTCACGTGATACAGATCGCTGACTGCCCTTTGTGTGAGACTGACTGGACAATCAAAACCAAGTCAACCTCACGTCTTCTTCTGATTTACGGAATATGGCGAATACGGGGCCTCCGCCGGCGAAGCTGTGTGCGTTGAATGAGCTCTGGGAGAGGGGGGTGGGTGAGAAAGTTCGGGTTCTTGGGTGGTGAGTTTTGATTTATTTATTTGGTTGGTGGTTTCAAACTGTTTATTCTTATTTATTTATATT
>LNAR01000500.1:5095-26696 GCA_001630585.1 Pseudogymnoascus sp. BL549 | reverse complement strand
CGCTTGGCCGCCTTCCGAGGACCCGCCGCCAGAAGTGCCACCACCACCACCACCACCAGGTGTAGTTTGGTTACCGCCGCCGCCGCCTCCACCGGGGGTCGATGTCTCACCGCCGTGTGGTGGTGATGTTTGGCTAGAACCACCACCGCCGCCGCCGCCGCCAGAGGAGCAGGTTGGGCATTCAGAGCTACCGCCTCCGCCGCCGCCAGAAGTGCCACCACCACCACCTCCGCCGGGAGTAGTCTGGTTTCCACCACCACCGCCTCCGCTAGGGGGGGTTGTCTCGCCACCGTGGGGTGGGGATGTTTGACTGGAACCACCACCGCCGCCGCCGCCAGGAGAAGTCTGATTTCCACCTCCGCTAGGGAATGCCTGGCTGGCACCGCCGCCACCACCAGAGGAGCAGGTTGGGCATTCGGAGCTACCACCACCGCCTCCGCTAGGAGAAGTCTGGTTGCCACCACCGCCGCCGATTGGAGGGGTTGTCTCACCGCCGTTAGGGGGGGATGTTTGGTTGGCACCACCACCGCCACCACCGCTGGAGGAGGGACAGTTACATTCCTGGCCGCCACCGCCACCAGGACTAGAGGAGGGACAGTTGCATTCTTGACCGCCGCCACCGCTGGGGGTTGTCTGGTTACCACCACCGGCGCCACCAGTAGGGCTAGGTGCCTGGCTGCTTCCACCACTAGTGGGGCAGTTGCATTCTCCGCCGGCGGAGGAGCTGGAGGGGCAGTTGCATTCTGTCTGCTGTGGAGATGCAGATGAGACGGGCGTCGCTGCTGATGACGCTCCCTCAGACCCAGGCGCTGATGCAGATGACCCGGGCACCTCTGCCGACGAACCTGGAACCTCTGCCGATGAGCCAGGACCTTCTGTCTGTCCTGGACCAGCGCTGCTCTCGGTGGCGCTTGGACCGGTTGGGGCTTCAGTGGTATTGAAGAATGGGCCGTGTGTAAGGGACGATGCTGAAGCGCTGGTGAGAGTCACGATCGTGGTGTTCACATTCGTCTGTGTCAGCGTGATCGTATTGACTGGGACCGATGTGTTGAAGGGTAGATTCGTGATCGCTGGGTTCGAGGACGCTTGAGTTGCCGTAGCGCCGAAGCTGGTAGTGTTACCAGCTTCGAACGATTTCTGAGAAAAGAATGGTGTGTTCGTTGCCGACGAGGTCTCCCCGGAGGCCGAGCCTGTGCCCGTAACGGTTCCTGGGGAGGTTCCCGTGGCCGTCTCGTTCTGGGACGCCGATGAGATTCCCGATTGGATGCTCGAGACGCTGGTTCCCAATGGGATGGAGACGCTAGAGCTTCCAGTCCCGGAAGGAATTGTAATCGCGAAACTGACAGTCTCCAGGGGTATAGAAGAGCTGGAGCTGCCATGTTGGGATGATACACTAGAACTGACAGTCTCCGAGGACATAGAAACACTGGAGCTGCTAGTGTGAGATGACTTGGAAGTACTGGAGCTCTCGGAGGTCTTATGGGAAGAGCTGGAGCTGTGCTTCTCGGAGGAGCTAGACTCCTTGCCTCCCTTACTTCCAAATCCTTGTGCATTGGCATAGGTGACAAGCCCAATTGCGACAAAGGCAAGGTTAAGGCGCATTTTCGTAGATCATAAACTGTAAACGAATGGAAATATTGACCCGTTCACCAAATATATTAAGACTCAACAAAAGACTTGCTGTTCGACAGGGTGATCTCTATGGGGCCAGGTCTGAAGTGAAAAGAGAAGAAAGAGGGATGGTAAGGAGACAAAGAATCTTATACTTACCTGTCGTTTTCCACATAGCTGCTTCTCAGTCCACTCTTACATCGTTATGGTCTTGTTGCAATTTCTCTACCGTGTAGTTCTCTCCCCACGCGTAATAATGGGGTGCGTTTATAGGCGATGTCAACGCCAAACAAGCGCGGGTCTCCCTAAACCACACCACCCCAACATGGAAAGGGCGTTGGGGTGGCCCTAGGGGCTGTCAAACTTGACACGCTTTTGCTCCGAAGCTACGATACCGGGGCCTTGCCCACCCCTTTGGACTTATCCATCGCCAACTATTGGCTAACTGGAGCTTGACAGGATCCTGTCAACCGATGACGGGGATGTGGAATGTGGGATGGGAATAAGGATACTATGGCATCATATGGGTAGCTTGATCCTTGGATTTTTGGATTCTTATATCGCCTGATTTTGTTCTGGCCTTGTTCTGATATTGTTAGCTGCAGAGCAATTACTTTGCACACTGTGCTCCTGACTGCAAGCTCATATATCAGCAGATATGCGTCAATGTTGGGCTACACCTACTTGGCATAGCCTTCATCATCTCTCGTTGTTACGACACAGCCCACAACCATACGAACGATCACAACCAAAAAGTCACCGAGAGAGTCGAGGCATTGGTAAACCAAATTCTAGACCTATATAACATTTCTATTCCGCGGCCGACAGGTGCATGCTTGGGCATTTACCTATTATAGAAACATCGAGGCAGACATCGAAGGGACGCGTTTATCCTAATAACACAGGCTATGAACTAACGGCTACCTGTCTTCCGGTGCTCCGGAGAACAAACCAACTCGCATCCTGTGGCTCTGTACCGTCTGTTAGCTTGCACCCTAGAGTATGCCGGGCTTCAACGAAGGCACTTACAGATGGAAGCTTGGGTACCACCACCGCCAAGACAGCCAAGAAGTTGATCGTAAAATAAGTGAAGTCGTAATGGGTGTAGTGTGTGCTGAGCAAAAACAAAACGATAGGAACGCTAAGGAGAAACTTCTTCGCCGGGGTGTATTGGTCTCCGTTGTCGATTTGCTCCCACATATTCAGGTTGTCGTAAGCTCCCGAGTTGAACTCGAATGGAACGCCGCGAACCCAATGGAACATCAGGTAGGAGCCAAACATATATGAGATGTTCGTCAGTGTCCACGAGGTTTCCTGCGATACTCCCGGGATAATGTCGTAGAAGATCTTGAGGCAAGCAATAATAACGATGTGAATGGTCCATGCACCTGTAGAGATAAAAGTTAGCAAGACTTCCACGAATGAGTCCCCCCAAACATCTGCCAAACAGTATATCATCCACCGCCGTGTCCTTCAACTTTGCAATCGTTCACAGCACCGTACAGTATACGCCGCCCTAACCCCAGTGACCCCGCGTGCCCCAGATGAGTGTGTTGACTAACCTTTCGCATTGACCCAGTTTGCATTCAAATTCGGCAGTGCAGCTTGGTCGCTCATGTGCTCTATGCTCTCCGGAGGCTCTTGGTATAATAAACTGCTCGACCGTCTCCTCCTCCCCGTCTTTTCTTCCGACATGTTTCGATATGCGTCACCTCGACGAGGAGGGTTTGAGCTCCCTTCGTAGGAGATGGTGCGAGGGAGAAGCAATGGTGAAGACAGTTTGGCGGTATTGGAAGGAGAAATACTGAATGTATGAGTCACGCTTCAATCAAGCGTGCGTAGTGAGAGATCGTATGGGGTCGACGTGGATGGATGATGGTCGTCGAAGGCCGTAGATGTTCAGGGCGATGGGAGAAAGCAGCTGGTTATGCCTGGGCGAAGCTTGGAAGGTAGGTCAGCACGAAGAGTCGGTTGGAACGAAAGAGTATTATATAGCATAAGTCCAGGCAGACATATAACAGAAGGCGACTCCGCTCAAAAGTCGAGACTGTCTTGACTGGTGCAGCAAGGTCAAACAACCGCTTACCTAGTTGTATGTAACGACTGAATAGCGGTAGGTGGCGTGTGTGTATGGCCGATGGGGATTGTGTATCGACTGGAAGCTCCTTGCTTCAATATTCGTCCTTTGTGGTGGTATTAGAGTGCTGTGGTGCACAAAGTGTTGATAATATGGATATGTTTCTAGAAGCCCAGGACGTTCGAATATGTTGCCTGGGATCTGATGCGTCGTGTTCGGAAGAACCCCTGCATGCATTATTACTTCACTCGTCTACTCTACCGCCTTTCCCTACGGTGGCCCGATTGGCCCATTGGCACCAAGCGCGATAACGATAACAGATAAATTTAACCCACGCTTTCGTAGACTTTGATGGTTGATTCGGAACGACAGTGCGATTCACGACAACAACAGCAGCACCACCAGAAGTAGACGGGCATACAGTACCGGCAGCGATATTGAACCATCGGCACAGCTTGAAACTCTCATACGATAGTCTATTTTTGACAATGCAGGCATAAGGCTGCACATCCTCGACATGGCCACCGACGACGCGTCCGACTCGAGGACGTCCTCCGTTGGCCGGAAACGCACTCTGCAGCAATCAGTTGGCAATGCTGCCGAAGCGACTGCGCAAAGCCCAACCTCTGATTCAGATGGAGGCGAGCCATCCGGTCGTGCCAATAAGCGCGCGAAGCCAAATGGCAACGGAGGTGGTGAAAACGACACTATCCCAGCGGTGACGGACAATTCATCAAGTGGCGCTGAAGCCAAACAAAACGTTTCTGTTGAAAAATCCAAAGATGCGACAGCTGCAGCGATATCGTGGAACAAGGGCGTTCAAGCCACTGTTAGAACGTCTCTCGGTGGTGGCGCAAAAGCAGCAAGGAAGACTGCCGCGGACAACAAGCCACCCGCATCCAAAAAGAGTCAAGAAAAGCAGTCACCTATTGCTGATGACACACCTGCCCCCGCTCCAGAAGGTGCTCAGGATAAGACTAAGCAAGTGAAGTTGACAAGATCTGAAAAAAGAGCCCTGGCGTCCGAGGCCAAGAGGGCGGGGAAGCCTGCAGATGCCAATTCATCTGGAAATTCAACACCAAAAAGCACTGATAGCAATACGGCTAAATCTGCGATGGGAAATACTCTTATCTTGCCTACTCCAGCAGTGAAACGAGCAAAAGAAAAGCCGGCTGGTTATGCCACTCGCGACCTCAGAACCCACTTCATTTATGAGCTGCTCGTTAGGAACAGTAATGTTGTTGGTAAAATGGAGCTAGATTCTATGGTTGCCGCATGCGAAGAATATATGAATAAGCATTATTCTAAGATCGAGAAGAAATATGGAGCCGTGCAGCTGAATGACGAATCCTTTTTGGGTTTCTGCAGAAACCGGCTTAAGGAAGCAAAAGCAGGCACGTTGTCAACCCCGAAATCTGTGTCTACTGCAAGCTCCATAAATGGGAAAAACTTGGGAGATATTTCGGCGACAGATTCTGCTCCAGTTTCGCATGGCGAGGGCAATGATGTCGAGCAATCCATCGTTCCGAATGACAGAGACCAAGGAGGTCTGCTATCCTCCCATGGCGGGCTTGGAAGGAATGCTGCTCCATCGTTACCGGAGTCCGGTGAAGGTGATGACTACTCCCCTAAACTTGAACCGATAGTTTTGTCATCTTCCGACCTCAACGGAATGAGCCATCTAGAGACAGACCAAGTCCTTAGTGATGCAGAAGCCGCTCTGATCAACAAGTATTACCCAGGCCTGCCTGTTGGCACACTCCGCTGCCTTACTTGTGGTTGCGATGGGCACTTGGCAGCCTCTTGCCCTCAGCTGGAGTGCTCCACCTGTGGCGTTCATGGTGATCATTTCACAAGCTCTTGCCCCGAGACCGTACGCTGCAGTAAGTGCCACCAGCGAGGTCATCAAAAGCCCGCCTGTCCCGAGAAGCTCGCCGTTACTGCATCTGAAGGTGAAGCTTGTGATATCTGTGGGTCTGCGCACCATGTGGAGCACTCCTGTCACTTTTTGTGGCGTAGCTTCAAACCGGACTTGGGATCCGTTCGGAAGGTCCGTAACCTCCTAGCAGATTGCTATAACTGTGGTGCGGATGGGCATTATGGTCCCGAGTGCGCGCTTTGTCGCAGTGCCTCGTTGACAGCTAGATACACGTGGTCCATGGAAAATAGAGACCGCTATGTAGACCCCAAGATGAGCTTGCCGGCGCTCTCAAACGGGAGTTACCTGCCGGCAAAGCCACAGAACGGGTTTAGCATCAAGGGATCTGCCAAATCAAACCCGGTAACGCTTGATGATAGCGACGAGGAAGATTTTATCCGGGCCAAGGTAGCTCCACCGCAACCGAAGAGCCACATACGCTTCAACGCCGGCCGTCAACAGCCTGACGAACGATACCGGCCCCAGCCTCCTGCACCGTCCAGCTACCGCGAGCCACCGCTCTCAAACTCCTATCGCGGGAATGATGACATTTTCAGGTTCGGGGATGAACGCCCATACAGCCCCCCACCGAGTCACAATGATTATAATCAAGGGCGGTATGATGATCAGTATCACAACTTTGATCACGATAGGGACTACCGTTCTACTGGTCAACCAATGGTGCCCTTTAGAGGCGATAACGATGACCACAGAGCTGGTGCTGCTCGCAGAAAACGCTCAAGGAAGGGCGCCGGTAGTGAACCGCTTCGTTATGACAACGTGGCGCCTCCACAATCTCTTGCCGGAAAGAAGAGTGGCCGCGGAGGCCGCAATAAAGGGGGATCTAGGGGTGGAGGCCGAGGTGGTGGTGCAAGTAGAGGTAAGAAATAAAGTGTCATCCTATGAGCTTATATGTCGACTATGGGAGGCATTGTACATTTGGTTTGAGATAAAGCATCATGGATGGCGTTGCAATAGGTTTCCACCAGATCGGTCGAGTTATACAAAACTTGGACCGGGTCTAGGGGTTTTACATTATCGGAGGTGTATGGAGTTAGCAAGACTTAAAAGTCAGGAGATACTGTAGAAATAATCCAGAAGTACAAGGTATTGTGTTCTTGGAGTCTGGACTACGCACGGAGGAGGTGGTTGATTGCTAGCTGGGAATTGAGTTAATCATTCACTCGAGAAGCAGTAGAGGAGCATTGCTGTCAATGAAGAAAATTGATACCCATAACTTCTTAATGTCCTTGTGGATTAGCCTTCCTCTTATAGCCCGTAATCTCTATACATCAACTACTCCTACCAAAGGGCCTATCTCTACAATTTTTGTGAACACAGCTCGTCGAACTTTAATTCTCGTAGGGTCTTCACCCACACGATCTGTTCATCATAGACCCCGGCCCCAAAGCGGCAGAATCAATAACACTAACCGAGTTCGGCGATTTACTTCACCGCCCGGGACGAAGCTCAAGTGAACCAAGGAATGTCGGAGCCGAAACAATGAGGTAGCTTTGCCAGCCAAAAATCCTCAACTACAAGACTCTTCCCCCAGAGCCACAGTACGCGCCCAATACACTCCTCAAACGGCCAATTGACATCTAATTGATCTGCAGCGACGTCGCGAAAATGCCAGAGACCTCCATCCCCCCACCACCAGTGGTCACGCGTCCCAGCAGGCCCGTCTCCGAGACGCTGCTGAACGAGAAGGTAAGCCTTTACAGCTCCCCCCGCGTGCCGGATCAATTTTATCTAGTCAATGCGGAGTTTATAGAGTTTGTGCTGACCTGGCGTGATAGTGGGACCGCTGCCTCTCGTCTCTTCTCATCCGCTCGTCCCTCGGCCTGTCCTTCGGTGTCGTCTTCTCCGTCCTCATCTTCAAGCGCCGCGCGTGGCCTGCTTTCGTCGGCTTGGGCTTTGGCGCCGGAAGGGCATATGAGGAGTGCAACTCGAGCTTCATCAGGGCGGGACAGAGACAGCCCACTAGGTCATAAGCGATGCATTCGAGGGAATGATGGGGGTGTGTTTGTTTGATACGAAGAACTGAAGATCGAAGGCAAAATGGGATTGGAGTGGAGAGAATTGTACAAGTACAAACCGAGAGCGAGGGATATAGACCGAGACATACAGCAAATAAGATGATGGCTGTCCATTTGTGTGTGTGCTGTCCGCGCGACTAATGAGCCCAAGAGGAGAGAGAATGTCCTGTTTTATGCCCATTGCTTTGACAGCACGCTAGTCATCTCATTGTGGTTCTTTTCCAAATATTCAATTTCGCCTTCTCGTCTCGTTTGGTCCCAATTGCTCCCCCGTCAGCTCCCGTTTATCCTTATCCTCGTCCTCTCCCCTCCTCGAGGTGGTACTGCTCCCATACGGTTCCACCGCAGTAACCTCGTCCTCGTCCTCGTCTTTTAGTCGTTCTGCCTTCAATTTTAAGTACCTCATGACCTTTTCGCTGAGTCTAGCCTGTCCTCTGTACTGTGGCCTCAAATAGTCCAGTGCAAGAAGCGCGAGCAAAGCCAAAAACAGCACCATGACGGTCATACTGAGAAGCAGGACGTAGAACTCTAGGACTGTGATTCGAATTTCCCATTCTTCATAGCCAGTGCCAGAAATGCCATGGGTCTGAAGATGAGGCCGGGTAATAAACGTCTGGGGCCGCTGGGTGGAGGTAGTGTAAGGTTGGAGGCTTGTCATTGTTGCTTGGTGATTGTTACTTCGTGACACAAGGGTCATAGTTGCGATGAGAGTTGGGATTTTGTACATCTTGTGCTATAACAGGTCGAACTACTCTCGATCGAATTCACACACAAGGTTGTAATACTGCTGCGGGACTTCTGTGGGTTCGAAGCCAATGATGGTATGAAGCCCTGAGGAGATAACAATGTTGACTATGTAGAGGAATTGCTATAGGATTTTTGAGGTATGATATTGCATTAAAATAATAAGTTGGTATTCGTAAGACATGAACGAGAAGCAAGAAAAAAACGTTGGGTATCAGAACCAGTTGTGGTTGTTTGTGTCGCTCCTTCTCCAAATCCAAGCGCTCAAAACAACGGCCAGCTATGCAGAAAAAAGACAAATATGAAGGCCATATTCGGAGACTATTGCTCCATAATCTACCGCTCGTCTGAAGGGTATCAGAAACTATCCATCAAGTCATTCAAATATTCCACGACCTCGACATCCTGTCGGAGTACATCGTTGACATTATCGAAGCAACTCGAGGCTTTGTATAAACGCATTTGCTGTTCAATAAAGCTCAGGTGTTGTTCGTTCTATTAGCGGTATACCAGTCAGCCATCGATATATTCACAAGGTTAAGGTGGGCGTTCGAGAGCTATCATGCTCGGGATATTGGCACTGGAAGACAGCGCTATGTCCCCCCTGAAAACGACAGTAAAATAAAGGGTGACATACTGCAGATCTGGAAGCCCAAAGGGACTGCATCCAGCCCAGGGCATTATAAATACCACTTTCCGTGCCCCATCCGAATTCCCGTTGCTTCTCATCTACAGCTTGCAAGAACTTGGTGGTTACTTCCAGAAAGACATGGCAGTGCCCGATTACCACAGGGCAATCGGGCTTCTCGATTGATATGTCTTTCACCGGAATATTCAACAGTCTGAGTAATTCTCCGTCCAAATATGTCAAGGATCCAGCCACAACCTAATATTAATGAGCCACATGCCTACTAGGGACGGCAGCCGTGAAAATAAACTTACATCTTCGATCTCATCTTTTGAGCCCTGGTCATTTAATATTACCGCCTGGTGAGGATTTCCATTATGGGATGACTTCAAAGCTCGTATCTTGTCATTGCAGTCTTTGGTGATGGACTTCAATGAATCTATGTCCTCGAGCGTGATATGGGCACGTGCAACCCAAGCCAGCTGAGCGGCCGCAAAAATGCTGAGAAGACCGATTTGAACCATCCTAGAGCTATGTTGGCCAGAACAATGAAACTCTCTTGTTTAATCAAAAATCGAAGTTGGCCTCTGGAGCTGAAGGCCAGAGTACTCGAGTACGTGGATGTCTTTGAAAGTTGATGCCTCGGTATTGTGGCTGCTTGGATGGACGCTTGGGACATGGTTTGGCTGGCTGATAAGGCTGATAAGACACTATACCCCACGTTCCGCATCGCTAGTTCCAAATTTGATTTTGGAGTAGCCTCACGACCATTTGTCGCAACGTTAATGGAACAGCAACCAAACACATAGCAGGATGCCACGAGATCCTCTCATCGGCCTAGTGGGCAAACCCAGTAGCGGGAAGTCTACTACGCTTAATAGTCTGACAGACGCTACTTCGAAAGTTGGTTGGTAGAGTCCAATACTGCCGCGACAAGGCTCGTACTGATTCCTCACAGGCAACTTTCCGTAAGGATGATCATAATGGGAATTTGTGATGTGATTGACTGACTGACTTTTATATGATAGATTCACCACTATTGATCCAAACCGAGCTACAGGATACCTACAAATAGACTGCGCCTGTGCCAGATTCTCTGTCCAAGACAGATGCAGGCCGAACTACGGATCTTGTACGGATGGACGACGCTCGGTGCCGATAGAACTGCTCGATGTGGCCGGGCTGGTACCAGGTGCACACGAAGGAAAGGGGCTGGGAAACAAATTCTTGGACAACCTCAGACTCGCGGACGCATTGATACATGTCGTTGATGTGAGCGGCACAACGGATGAGACCGGAAAAGCAACACGAGGCTATGACCCGTCCCAAGATATCGCGTGGTTACGCTCGGAGATCGTACAATGGGTTTTAGGGAATTTAATGGAAAAATGGGGCTCGATCAAGCGCCGACACATTGCTGTCAAGGCTACGGCCGTCGAGACGTTGCAGGGACAGTTCTCAGGATACGGCTCTAATGCGCAAGTGGTGGCGCGTACATTGGACCGCATGGGCATGAAGGAGCCGCTGGAACACTGGTCGAATGAAACTATATCGAAAGTCGTTAACGCCTTTGTGGATGAGAAGTTCCCAACTATCATTGCGCTGAACAAAATCGATCACGCGGACTCGGACAAGAACATCGCCAAAATTGCCAAGATGCAGGACCCGAATTCGATTGTACTGTGCTCAGCCATCTCCGAGGTATTCTTAAGGAAACTCGCGAAGCAGGGCTTCATCAAGTATACCGAGGGAAGCGAGTTTGTGGACACGAGAGCGGATCTTATTGCCGACGGTGACCCTGAGGGCGGAGGACTGAAAGAAATGGATGAGAAGCTCACGTCAAGAATCGAGAACCTAAAGGATCTGGTACTGTACCGGTTTGGCTCTACAGGAGTCGTCCAGGTATTATCAAAAGCCGCAGAGCTGCTTGGGCTCGTTCCAGTCTTCCCCGTGCGGAATGTCACGACATTCTCATCAGGCCAGGCAGGATCAAATGCCGTATTCAGAGACTGCGTTCTTGTCAAGAAGAATACTACCGTTGCGGAAGTTGCTCGCAAGGTCATGGGAGACGCTCCTTTGGCTTATGTAGAAGGCGCAGGCGGCACCAGAGTATCACCGGATGATATTGTCGCTGTAGGAAAGCATGATGTAAGTTCTCACTATTTTGAATGCGGTTTCCCTCGTAGTTAACGTTGAGACAGGTACTGTCTTTCAAGTTCGGCCGAGAATAGGTGCGGGAATTGGGGATGTGGCGTTTTCTGAGGACGGAAGCATACGGAGAGGCGTTTGACCTGGTATATCTGGGTAGCGGGTGTTCACCTGCCATGAAATGATAAGACTTTAAATGGGCGTTTTAATGGATCTAGCAATTTGTAAAATGTTACGTCAAGCAATTCGTGCAGATCTATCTCTCATGACCCCTCTCATCATTCATACCCACTACTGGGTCTGGAGCTTTCGGATATTCGACCTTGGCTTTCTCATTGCAGTGGTGATTGTCTCTTTCACTGGTTGCAGTGTCTGGGTCGCCCGATTCTCTCGCTGCTATGCCTGCCTTTGAAGCCTCGACGTATACGCCGTTTTTATCTTTGGTCCTGGTGATGTGGTCTTTGCCTGTGGATCCTATCCCATGGGTCTTAATCCCTCTCTCCCAAAGTGGCGTGTTGCCTACGCCCCGTGTGGCTGCGGTGGTAGCGGGCCGTCGGCATAGGAGCGCCGTGCCTAGAAATCGATAATTTTGATGCATTGTAGAATTACATTTAAAGAGTGTCTCATTAATTTACTGGATATCCTCTGTTATTAAAGAACTGCTATTAATATACTAATTTGCACTACTGTGGTTTGGTGTCGTCATACAGTGAGGTTTGGTGTATGCGAGTGCGGATGGAGCTGGGAGAACGTTTCTCCAAAGAGCTCTAGCCGACGCGGTATGCGGAGAGCTCCAACAGCTCCAAGCAAGCACAAGAAACTCTGCCCACAAGGTTACAGAGAGCACCATTTCTGACATAAGCCAAAATGCGACCACCGGTTCTACCGATGACAAGTCTGCGTACTTGGGCGAAGTTCAATGGTATAGGTTTTGAAAACATATCCGTTGAGAAAAATAAAGTATATGGAGGCTACGGCGTCATTTCGACCACCACAATTCCCGCTTCGGCTCCAGGCCAAGAGGGCAGCCTGACCGTATTGAAAGTCCCCAAAGAACTTATACTGAGCGCCGAGACTATTGCAGAGTACGCAAAGATCGACAAGCATTTCGGGCAAATTCTAAAGGCTTGTGGTGGAAATGTACGTGTGCGCCTCTTCGATCACGTGGAATTTGTAACTGATAGAAATACAGTCGTTACGTGGCGATGTAATGCTATTCTTGTTGATGCAAGTTACAAGAGCTTCATCGGACCCAGATATAAAGTTTAGTGTTTCGGGCCCATGGACTGAGTATGTCAAAATGTTGCCGGAATACATTTCCCTACCAACAGCATGGCATGACGACCAGATAGCACTACTAAATGGAACATCTCTAGAGGTAAGAATTCCGAAAGCCTTTAAAGTGGCCTTTTCTATATGCTTAAGATGCTTATAATTGCCTTCCAGAAAGCTGTTGCGGCAAAAGTTACTGCATTAATACGGGAATTTGAAACTCTCCGAGAAAATACGACAGAGATCCCCTGGTGCCACGATGCTTGGTGGGACAGGGAACACTTTAAATTCAAGGATTGGATTCTGATTGACTCCTGGTATCGATCTCGGTCACTAGAGCTGCCTCTTTCAGGGGAGGCAATGGTGCCTTTTCTGGACATGGCGAACCATTCAGCGAAGGCAAATTCGCAATATGAGCAAGAGAACGATGACGAAGTGCTCTTGCAAGTCAAGCCGGGGCAGAAAGTTGAAAAGAGTGAGGAACTAACTATTGATTACGGCTCTACCAAGAGTGCTGCCGAGATGCTTTTCAGCTATGGGTTCATAGACGACCTGTCTTCCGTGCATAGCATGGTTCTACATATATCACCTTCAGCGGATGACCCGCTTGGCAAAGCCAAGGCAAGGATTCACGGAAAGCCCCTTACTCTTCACATTTCAGCGTCTGACGACTCTTTGGAACTAACGTGCCCATTCATCTATCTTATGTGTGTCAACGAAGATGACGGGTTGGATTTTAAGGTATTGCTGGAAAATGATGGGACACTTGGCCAGATGCGGGCATTCTGGAAGTCTACAGATATTACGGATTCCATTAGTAACTTCAAAGACGTCATTACTGCGGATCCTCTCGCCGATGTGTTCCTGTTGCGGGCAAAGGTCCTCTTGAGATACATAGTGGACGGGCAATTGGACAGGCTAAGTGATAGCGAGCACGCGGCCAACGAGCTCGATCCGAACCAGGAGAGCCTATCAGTAGGCGACGAAGGCATTCCAGAAGCTGCATCGAAGCTCCGCGTGATCGAGGCAGAGCTACTCAGCAAGAGCTTGGAATTACTAGAGGCAGAGGTATGTTTGTTGGGCATTTTCCCTGGCCATCACCCAACAATTCCATTAACATGCATTCAGATCAACACGCTATCGACAAGCCCTATAGTACGTGAATATTTAGGCAATGCAGAGGCTCAGGACGAGCCAGGGACCGGAGATAACGGCGAGCGCGAAGACTTTAGCTGAGCCGCTGCAAGTCACCTGCAGGCAGTTCATCCCTTACTAGTAGGGAGTAAGCATGAACTTCGGATGAATCCGACAGCGAACCAATAGTCCCCGCCGCTGGCATCGGCATCTGCTTTCATATGGCAGTTGGTGGTGGGGAAGTTTGCGGGGAGGGCCAGAAACGCAATTAGCGGGCCGCAGTGGGACGCCCTTAACAAGCTTTCATGCCAGCAAGAGCATGAAATACAAACTACTACTCGTGTATTCGAGACGAAGTTGAGAGTGATGCGACTCTGGAGGCGCAGAGAGTTGTACTTTGGTGTCATGCGTCTTGGGGCGTGTACTCTCCGATTGGTGGATCAAGGATCGATCACCACAACCACGTTTTTCTTAGGCTGATGGGAAACGAGGACGCGTCATTGGTCCAACGCATAACAACCGGACGAAGGGCTCAAGGCGACAGACATGGCAAGCTTTCTGTAAATCCTAGCAAAAAGAGGCTGGCGAACGGATCTCGTCGGTAGTGAATGGCCCTAAATGGCGAGGTGATCTTCGAGAACTCTGCCAGGTAGCATGGAAGATTTTTATTCTGATAGTCGCTCTGAAGAGATCGTAAATTTACGCTCAGGCATTTGTGATGTGCTCCCCGCATTGTTCTATATTGATGGTGGAGATGCGCATTGAAGACTTTCTATCCTGGCCAACGCGTGGCTATGTTGGGATGCATCTGTGACCTGGAAATCCGCAGCTTGATAGATTCCCTTGTCGTGGCGCAAGGTCTCTGACCTTCAAATTCCTCATTTGGCATACCGCTTTTGTTCTCCCGAAAGGTTTCCCCGAACCCTGCGTGTACGTTTTGTAGAGTTCATCTCAACAGTGTGTCGTGTTTTTGCTTTTGATGGTATTTTATCGGTGGTAAATAGCCCGCTGGCAGGCATAGAGTCGCAGGCACAGAGAGACAGGAGACGACTCTTTGACCTTATTCCCCGCCTTTTCACCCTTGGAGTCGTCTCCACCATGGTTTTAATGGTTGATCATATAGAGTTTTCGGAGGAAAAGCATTTGGAGAAGCTGGAGAATCTGGAGAATCTGGAGAATCCGCAAAATTACTTGTCCAGTACTGAAGTAGCCATTCCCAATCAGCCCACATCCTCCACAAACGCTTCCTCCACATCCCCAACAAACGTGGGGAGATTTTCTCCACCTTACCCGAAAACCCCGCTACCTAGCCACGCTAACCGATTACTGAGCCGTGTCATGAGCACGAGTGGGACAAAGTGGGATAGAGAGGGACAGAGGGACCACAGTAACGTTAACATAGCGCCTTCGCCCTCTTGCGCCTGCATCGGCATGTCCCTGTCTACCTTGTATACCTGTATCCCTCATCTCACCACTCAATCCCACACTCCCACACACAAAAGTCAGCCTTCATCCCACCACCTTTTTATCCACTACAACCATCTCCCAGCCTTCATTTTATCCGCCTATTACCCAGATACAGAACCCACAATACGCACACGCTTTGCCATCTCTACGCTACAAACTGCGAATCTCAACAACTCTGCGAATGCTGTGGATATCTCCGCATACCCTCCGACTTATTGCGCCGACTGAGCACTGATCGCAACGACATAAGACGCAGGGACAGACCTAGCGCTGTATGAGGACCCTTATCGGCTTCAACGCGCAAAACCCGCACCTGCCGTGGTCCCAACAACAACCGTCGCGAAGATGCCTGGAATTCTGCCTATGAAAGTGATCAAGGTCGGGACGACCGCGCAGAGCCGGATAGCACAGGCCTGCGACCGTTGCCGGAGCAAGAAGATACGATGCGATGGGATTCGACCATGTTGCTCGCAATGCGCAAACGTCGGCTTCGAGTGCAAGACGAGCGATAAGCTTAGCCGACGAGCGTTCCCACGAGGATATACCGAGTCGCTGGAGGAGAGGGTTCGAGTGTTGGAGGGAGAGACGAGGGAGTTGAAGGACTTATTGGATGAGAAGGATGAAAAAATCGATATGCTGTCGCGCATGCACAATAATCGAAGGATATCGAACTCGCCGTTGAGTTCATCGCCGGTTGTCATTGACAAACCTGCAGACTCGCCGGTAAACAAGGATGACACCTTCCGAGTGCAAGCAGTGCCGTTGCAGCTCGAGTCCGACGTATCCGATTCAACATTTATGGGTCCGTCGACGGGGAGAACCTTTGTTGGTGAGTACGATAAGTGCAACACATCTGTGCTGTTGCTAACCGTTACCGATAGATGCATTCAAGCGCAAGCTTCGTGACAGTGGGAAGTCATGCTCCGGATACAACCCAGGAGCATTCCTCGCGCCGCGAGAAGAATCTGTGTCTCGAAAGAGCTCATCAGACGGCCCCAACATTCCTCCACGTATGTTTTCTGATCGATGCATCAACATATTCTGGCAGGAACATGCACCACTCTTCCCCGTCCTTCACAAGCCGACATTCCTTCGCTTGTACGAAGAATACATTGCGGATCCCGAGCAAATGACCGATGACCAGAAGTTGGCTGAGCTCCACCTTGTCTTCAGTATCGCCGGGTTCTCTAGCGATCTACCCGACAAGGATCACATCGCTCGTTGCGAGGAACAATGGCGAAGATCTCTCAATGCTGTTCTCATGGAGAGCACACTTGGTACTCTCCAGTGCCTTGTCCTTGCATGCCTGTATTGTTCTCAGACTGGGCAGTACAAGTCATTGCAGACATACAAGGCGATTGCTGTTGGCCTCGCACAGAGATTGGGACTACATCAGAGCCAGAAGCGCTTCTCATACGGCGCTTTGACAATCGAGACAAGGAAGAAAGTATTCTGGTCGCTGTATACAGTTGACTGGTAAGTACCTTGCCTAATATAATCGCGACTTTTACTGATTACCGTAGTTTTTCGGCTGCGTCTATGGGTCTTCCCCAGCTGCTACAAGATTCGGACATCGATACAGAATACCCACTGCCCATCGACGATGAGTATGTCGAAGAACGAGGATACCTTCCTACGTTGCCTGGAGAGACGTCGAAGATTTCAAGCGCCCTGGCCCTTTTCTCTGCTTCACGGATTCTCTCGAAGGTTCTGCAGAGTCTATACCCTGCGAATACCTCCAAGGACCTCTCATTGAATACCATGACTGCCTTGGAGAACGAATTGAACGAATGGTCGGAACAACTACCACCGAACCTCAAGCTTACGTTCGTGCAAGATAAGCCATCTACCGATGTGACCGGTAACCGTTCTGCTCTTCTGGTAAGTTTCATGACAACGCTTAGAGTTCCAGAGTTCTAACGATAATAGTCACTTGCATATTACCACATTCGAGGCTTGATCCATCGTCCTGCCGTTGGATCGACTCTTGGCGAGAAGGCATCTCCTTCTCTTATTTCTGTTGCAGATTCCAGTAAACACGCTATCCAGATTATCCAGTTGCTTGAGGAGAGAAGCATGTCGTTCTCATTCTGTGTCAATAAGAATGAGATGCTCACACTCTGCGGACTGAGCCTGCTCTACCAAGGACTGGATCTTAAGAAAGAGGGCAAACTTCTTAAAGACGGGCAACGCCTCGTCAAAACAGTTGAAAACTACCTCGATGCGTTCAAAGCACCTGGTGCAGCCGACTTCCGTAAACTCGTCAGCTCCCTGGCGCCCACTGAGACACAGAACCATGCTGTGGCACAGACGAATTCGCAAGCTGGACGACAAGGCCACGCGTCTGTAACATCACGTTACACTAACCCGTCTAGTATCGATACAGAACTCCTACAACAACAGGAGCGGATGCGTCGTGCAACCCTTAATAGCCTACCGATGCTTGGTCTCGGTAACCAATCGGGCTCTCGCCACAAGAAGCCGGACTCCACGTCGCGTAGTAAAACCTATCACAGCTCTACACCGCGTCCACCACAGCAACTAACACCTACGCCGTCGCTTGTGTCGACTAGCAGCAAACCACGCTCGAGTTCTAGCTCAGAGGCAGGGCCTAATCTTAACTACCTTGCGCTCAGTTCTGCGCCATCCTCTGACGGACTGCGTAGATCTCGAAGCGTTGTCCAGCAGCGGAACAATGAGCCCCAACCTCAGCAGTACAAGACATCGAATTTAGCACCGTCAGAGTGGGAGGCCCTCCTTGGCTCGCTTGACAGTGGGAGTAGCAACATTTTTGATGCAGTGTATGGCGCCTCTACGCCTGGCATGCCAGTAGCCGTACAGGGTGGTACAAATTCAGGTAGCCAGAACACAGGCAGCCTCTCGTCTTCGGGCTATGGTGATTGGGACTTGTCTCCTGAGGCGTGGGATATGACGGCTCTAAGCATGGGGGATTGCGACGCGTCGGGTACGAATCAGAGCGTCCTAAGCCTTAGCGAGGAGAGCCTTAGCAGTGGTGATGATCTTGATTTTGGGGTCCCGGGAGTGCTAAGCGAGTATAAGCAGTCTTTGCTCCAGGGAGGCTTGAATGGGGACGGGTTTTATGTTGATGGCTTGGGTGGTTTGGATGGGAATTTCGGTTTGTCTTAATTGAGACGTGCCCGTATGGAGGAGTCTGGTGCTTAGGAAGGCGTGATGTGGAAGTGGCGCGGTGAAAGGGGGAGTTTCAACTAGGATGATTTACGAGGTAATGTTGGATGGAAGAATTTCTCACTTGCTTTTGCAGGTTGGCCTTGCCTATGGGATCGTTCCCGTATCCCGAGATTTGGATGTAGTAAATAACTGTCATATATCACAATTTTATTTACAATTTTGTTATTTCAGGGTGCTGGAATCCCCTATATGTCTCAGTGATTTGAAGGTGATTGGCCGGCCGCCAGGGGGTACTAGGCACCACTGTGTTGGCGACATGAGGGTGGGGATGAAAGAGTGATTCAGCACGGACTGTGTAACCTCAACTCAATTGCGAATACTTCTCCTATTCTCAGCCTTGCGTCCAAGCAAACATTGTATTTTTCATAGTTGAAATGTCGGCCTCTAGCTTGTTTGCGGCCGTTCATTCTTTCCTTGCATTCTTTACCCTTTCCTTTCGCTTTGTTCATTCATAATGAAAAGCGACCCCCCAGAACTCCAAGGCAGCTTCTATCCTAAGCTTTCTGGCGACTGAGTCAACGGATCCGAAATGGAGCCGGTGAAAGTAGAGCTATGTGATTCTACATGGCGAAATGTGCACCTTCTGTCACTTTACAAGGAGGTAGAGGAGTTTGATACTGGCCCGTTGCTACGCAAGAATATTACAGTACAGTCACTACAAAAGTTGCTTTTGGGCCAAGATCCTTTTGTTCCTAGCTGGCTTGCTCTTGATGGCGACACACAAGACCCAGCATTTTGGATTGAAACCCTGACCGTGCTGTCTGCTCGCTCCAATGAGTATTTATGTGCCGAGCCGGCCTCATTTCACGACTCATTATCGCAGCAATCCCAGGCACTTATTACACGGCATGCTCTAGCTCATATGTACAAGAGACATGACACCAACGGCCACGGCGAAGTAATTCAGAAACCAAATATCAATGGGAAGCGGCCACCAAGCGATGCAAATGAACCACCTTCGAAAAGCCCCCGAAGTGCCAACAAATCTCCAAAATCTGCAAAATTCCCGGAAGAGTCAAAGCTCAAACTTAATAAGTGGCTGGAGATATGTGACGGAGCAAATACTGACTGGAGAGAGACTGGTTGGAAAGATATCCACTCCGAATGGAACTACATGATTCTCAGATCCAAAGCGGCGAAGATCAAATCGTGGGATAATCTCGAGGCGAACTGGAAATCTCAGGGACTCACTCTGTCATTGGGGTACTTTTTTAGTATGACCGATAAACACGTTCTCAAGTGCAGCTCGCTGATATCCGAGCTTTCCAAGGGACGATCAAATTCCGATAACGCATCCGGTTCAATTCATATTCCAATTGTTCGCAGGCTTGGCGACTTGTGGCCCGCTGCTAAGAATGCCGAGTTCGAGAGCTGCATACGGGATGTTATCCATGGAAATTGTAAGGCTCCAAAGACTGAACAACTCCTTGGATATTTACTCGAACTGGCACGGATAATAAAAGGGTCTACGATAACTGTGGACCGTCGACATGCCCGCCAACTACAAGAGGAACAGAAAGAGACGGAGATAAGGAACAGGGAAGAGAGGTGCCGCCAGGCAGAAGCAGATTTCGCACGGGACAGATCGGAGCTCGACGACGAACGTGACTCAATGGATATGGCTATGGCAAAACTGAGAGAAACACAAGAACTATTTGATAAAATGGAGCGTGCATTGGCAGCGGAAGAAGCATCATTCGCAGAGAGAGCTGCTGCTTTGGCAGCGAAAGAACTGTCTTGCAAAGGGAGAGAGGATATAGTGACGGCAAAGGAGGCATCGTGCACAGAGCTTCAAATGAAGTTGGAGGCTTATGAAGAAAATCAAAGAAAACTTGACGAGCAAAAACGCCAGGTTGATGATGGAAAACAACGGCATGCCAAAAACACGCTTGCGATAGCGAAGCGGGATACCGCAAGTATCGCCAAGGAGGAGAAGCTCAAGGAGAGAGAGAAAAAGCTTGAGGCTCAGGAAAAAAGTGTCGCGGCACATCGAGCGTGGGTAGATCAGAAGTTGAATGCGGCGATTGACCGCGAAACATTGTGCGCCACCAAGGAAGCAGGGTTCGACGCCAGGGACGAAGCTATACGCAAGGATAAAGCGGCGTTAGAAAGTGATAAGAAGGAGCTTGAAGCCAAACAATCGACGCTGAAGCAGGAGCAGGCGGAGGTAGCAAAAGAGAGACGAGAGATCGAAACCCAAAAATCGGCTTTGAAGCAGGAACAAGCCCGCTACAAGGAAGCCAAAGGGCTGTTAGAAACAACGGAGAAGGAATTAATGAAGAGGAATGCGGTGCTTATAAGCAAAAACGAAGATCTCGATGCCCAGAAAGCGGCATTTAGACAGGACATCGCAGCCCACAGAGAAGGGGAAAAGAAATTGAAGGAAGAGTCGGCCAGGGAGCAGGAGAGAATATCGTATGTGAAAAAACACTTTACAACGGCGAAAAAGGATCTTGAATGCGAGAAGACAGAGGTTAAAGCGTTGGAGGTCGCTTTATCCAACATGCAGAACGAAGCCGCGGCTGCGAAAAAAGCTTATGAAGACAAAAAGGCAGCGTTGAAAGCGGACCGGGATGCGGTGTCGCGCCAACAGACCGAAGCTGCAACCACGAGAAAGGCCCTTGACGATGAGAGGTCGACGTTGGAAGCAAGGAAGACTGCTATCGCGCGTGAGGAAGAAGATCTGAAGACGTCACAGGAGGCCCTGAAAAACGAAAAGTCGAAATTGAGCGCAAAGGAGGAACTCTTCGAGAGGGAGAAAGAGGTGATGAGAGAGAAGATGCGTATTAGTATGCAGCATATGCAGGAGATGCAGGAGATGTATAAAAAATTGTCTGTCTGGTGATTTATACGAAGAGATCATTGCTAGATCATCACATATTATTCACAGAGGAGGTCCATGTATAGGGGCGTCTACATCGGAACAGAGCTACTACGGATATTATTTCGGGATTTGAATCTTCTTGGTCAGCTAACGCTATTCTTAACTTTAGCTATTTAATTATTCTTATTAGTTTGTAGTCCCTATGTGGATTCCATAAATTTATACAGTAGCTTTCATATCGACAATCTTAGTCTATTTGCTGTTGCAAGACGGTTATACAACAGCTCAGGCGCCCTCAGATCTGGCTGTCAGTAGCAAACCTACGGATCTGGCTCGCTTAGGAAGGGATGATATGAAAACGGCATTGTGTAAGGGGGTGGGGGTTTCCAAGTGGATGATTCATGGGGTAATATAAGATGGGTGAATATCTCACTTGGTTTTGGAAGCTGTCCAATAGGATCGATCCCGTATCTGTTGGTCAAGTATAAATAGCAAGTAACAAGTCATGTTCAATTTTATTTTTCAACTC
>LNAR01000499.1:0-18326 GCA_001630585.1 Pseudogymnoascus sp. BL549 | reverse complement strand
ACGGGAGATTGGTAGGCTGGCTGGAAATGCACGCACGCACGACTCAGACTGAGGTGAGGCGTCCAGTGTTGATACTTACCTCATTTCACTACACGACATGTATGTATGTATGTATGCCGTCTCTAAGCCTCGTGCGTGCACCGGTGTGTAGAAGTGTGATAGTCCTCGAACTACCCCGGGGGTAGAGATAGAGATGGACATGGTAGCGGCAAGGGAGAGAAGATGGGGGCTGTATATGCGGGGGGATTGCAGGGAGGATGAGGATGATGGGATATGGCGTGCCCTACCCGTGGGCTGGTTGTATTTGTGCGCCTATGTCCACGATGCAGTCGTAGCTTACGAGATGTGAAGGATGGATGGGTAGGGTTATGTGAGGGCTATAGGGTTTCGGCGTGGGGGTTGCATATTACTTACTGTGTGACCCTGAGCGGCACCCAAGGGGGGTGCTTGTACGAACCGACCAAGAGACCAAGAGACTGACTGCACAACTACACAGTAGCGCAGAGCCCGTAAACTGGGATAGACTGGGTACGGAGACGCAAACATGGGAATCAAAGGCGGGTTGGCACGGCTTTGCGGGGAGTTTAAGAAAATCCCGGGGTATGGGGGCGGAGAAGAGTGGGCGTGGGGGTTTTGAAAGATGCGGGGGTAGGCGGAAGGCGGGGGGGGGAACAGATAGGATGAAATAGGATGGAAGGGGAAAAATCAAAATGCCGGCTGGGATGCGATGGGATGGGGAAATGCGGAAACTCTACTTCGAACAAAGCGATATGCAGATGGGGATGTTTATAGATATGATAAGCACGCACGCAGGGAGGGAGGTGGGATTCTCACTTCCGTCAAAGCGCGGAGGAGGAGATAGATAGAGAGATAGATAATCCCCCTCCACCACCACTACTGTAGTGGTCTAGAATACAACAGCCAAGTCACTCAGCCAACTGATAAGCACACCGGAAGAACTCGAACTTCCTCCCTCCCTCCCTCCCGCTCTCTCTAGTGATGATGAAACCAGATAAATATACAGTACTATACTTTATCAAAGCGCGCAGGGCCATGCGAGATAGGATAGAGTAGGGTAGGGTAGGATACCCCCCCAGCCCCTCCCCCGTCGCCCCGCGCCGCATGCCGCACGCACGCATGATAAGGTTCGCGGGGTCGTGCGTACATGCTTGCTTGCGTGCGTGAGTGTGTGGTGTGTGCGGGCGGGGCCATGCGCCGCGGATGCGGTGTGTGGTGCGGTGGACTGGGATATCTACTATCGAGATGTGTTGGGATGGGATTTATACGGTGTATGGTGGACGGAGGTGGTGGTGGGAGGTGATCGCAGGCTTAGGGGGAGGGGTTACGTTACGAGTGGGATGAGGACGCAAGGGACGCGTGGTATGGGGTGATAGCGCGGAGAGGGGGGAGGGAGGGTGTGAATGGATAAGAAACTATAGATGGGGAACTATGGTTGAAAGGGGGGGCTATTGATGAGGGGAACTATGGGCGAGGTGGTTATAGTGTGTTGGTAGTCTTGTTGACAGCGCTGTTGACTGTTGACTGTTGACGGACCTGTTGACAACCGCGTTGACAGCCGTCAAGATCGACGTCAGGACCCCGCACCGCCGACGTCGCGGCTGGAAACGTGGCGCTAGCGAGGCGGCGGGCGCGCTGTGATCGGCGGATGGGGTGAGAGATGTGGTAGTGTGCGAGCGGAGAGCGGGCCGGCGAGGCGGTTGGATGATGAAGTGAGTGGTGAATTATTCAAAAACAAAAAGTGATAGTCGTCCTCGTCGTCGATAGAATGGTTGTGGTTATGGATATATGGATGAAGGGGTGGGTTGAAAAGGCTGATGGATGATGGTTGCTGGTTTGAGAAAACCCAGAGGGAAGACAAACGCAACGTTGCGTTTGGTGATATGGAAGAATTCGGGGTATTGTGAGGAGTGCGTGCGGTTACAGGTAAGTGAGATGATATGTACAATTCATTTATGCTACTGTAAAATCTATCTATAGAAGGATCTATACTATACGAACCCCCGCTATCAACGCCGCTATACCCACCCGCCATCACGTCAAACGCCAGCCCAGATAATCCCATGGGTCTTCCACGTATCTAGCACACCCACTCTACAAATACAGTGCCCCCACCACCGCAGCACCTACGCACGCCATCCCCCACCCTCCCACGGCGCTCCTCCCCACGCCACCGGTCGCGCTCACAACCGGCGCCTTAGCCGCCGCCGGAACATCCACCACGGCCGCCTCGCCGCCCACAACAGCCCTTGTCGGCTTCGCAGTCGTCGGCAGCTTAGCCCCCTTCGCCGTCAGCGGCGCGGCCGCGTGCTCCGTCAACAGCCCCTGCAGCACCTCCAGCGCAGACATCTGCTGTCCCGGCCCGAACAGTCCGTCGCTAGTCCCCGTGTACCACTTCTGTCCGCACAGCTCCCCCGTCTCAGAGCCATCACACGCCTTTGCCGCTCCCGCAGCCGAGGCGCGGAGGACGCGCCCGATTGACGGGGCGGTGAAAGCGGCAACTTTGGAGGTCGCCCACATGAATCTCGAGAGATAGGCTTTGAAGGAGAGCATGTCGTAGTTGCACGACTGGATAGTCTCGCAGGGGACCTCGTACATGACGTCTGTTGCGTTGGGGAAGGGGGTGAAGAACCACTCGTTTGTGCGGACGAGGAGGCCCTGCGTGCGTTCGCGCCACAGCGAGCTGCCGGCTGTGGCGTTGTACATTGTTGCTGCGCCGTAGAGGTAGATGCCGGGGGAGTAGGAGAACTGCATGCGGTTCATGTCGACGCAGTTGGACTCGATGCCCGCGCCATCGTAGACGTTGAAGTGGTCGTCGATGAGCCCGCTTTCGCGGGACCAGTCCCATACCTTGCCGGCCCATTCGGCGTATGTGGCGTTGCCGGTGCAGCGGGCGAGGCGGGCGGAGAGCTGGAAGAAGGCCCCGTTGGAGACGGCGTTCTTGTAGGTGTAGCCGTTGTTGTAGTCGAAGATCTGCCAGCGCAGGCCGCCGCCGCAGTGCAGCGTGTCCCAGCGTGCCGCTTGGGTGTTCCACAGGTTGATGGTCAGCTGCAGCCAGCTGGGGATGGGGCTGGGCGGGGCGCGGAAGTCGTGCTCGGCGGCCGTCATGGTGGCGAAGCCCCAGAAGGCTTGGTCGTCGTTGCCTTCCTCTTTGTAGTACATGGGCACCATGTAGTCATGGTTGGGCCCGACTTGGCTGACGAGGGCTTGGTAGGCGATCTCGTTGTACGAGTCGTCGCCGGTGAGGCGGTAGTAGTCAAGGAAGGCTCCCCACATTGCGCCGCCCTCCCACCAGTAGTACGGACGCCCTAGAATGCCGATGGTCTCGGGGGTGTTGGTGATGTTTCCCGTGTAGAACTTAGCTAGGCCGAATGCCACCTTGCTGGCTGCCTGCTTGATGGATTCTGTTGCGTAAGTTAGCGGATGGCCGCATATGAGACGGCTGGCTGCATACCTATATCGTGGACATCGACCTTGATCGCACTTGTAACATCCGCAGCGACAGCAAGCAGGACTAGCCCGCAAGCACTGAAGTTGACCCTCATCGTGAAGAGTTTCAAGAAAAAAAATGTCTATGGAACCAGTCCCAGCTATCCAAAACACACAATGAACGACGATCGATAAAATAGAACGAAAGACGATACGAAACAAACAATGTCAAAGAAAGTGATGAGCACCTACCATGAAACTTACCGTCCCATCGTCGCCTTTATGACAGCTGGCAGAGACCTCGTATCTGCAGAGGTCCGAATCCATCCTGATTTTTTAGCTGCGAGGTAACGCCGCGCTCGAAACAAACGGTGTCGTCGTGAGCAAATGAGCGGCTGCGGTTCGTTCTGCGGGGTAGCGTGTTTGACGCCAAGCGAGGAAGCTTCGTTTCAGCGCCCCTGTCGTCCCGGCGCGCTACTTGCCCACAGGCGATCATAAAGCTTTTGTGTCTTGTTGACGCCGGTGGAGAGCGCTTACGTGGTGAAGATACGGGATTGTGGATACAGAATGAAAGACATGTTGGGCGGTTATTGATATTTTTGTGTTGTTCATGAACTGCGCGGTTACAGTACCGCTCACCTTTCCAATTGTTGTTCCTGAGAGCCCCTGTTCAAAGTGTTTATATTTGGCAGCTCTTAGCGTCGGCGGCACTATGTGTCAAACAGATTGCCAGGGAATAAGGTTTGTATTACATTCATGCCGAGGCGTGCGAAGTATAGCACACCGTCCGCAGCGTCTATATCGTGTCATTATATCGTCAAGCCTGGCATTGCAGCCATCCAGTACAAAGTCACATGCTTAAATCTCCTTGCACCACTTGGTCATGACACTGGTAAGCCCGCTCACACTCCCAGCGATCTCCTCCAACCCAACATCCACCTTCCACATCTTGCCTTCCCTCCCAACACCCCCTCCCCCAAGGCCACCCATCGGCCCGGCTCCCATGCTAGCCGGAACAAGCAGCTCGTAGTCAACGAGCGTCTCCCAGCTCCCCATGGCTGCCTCTCGGCCCCACACCTTGTAACTAGCGCTGAGTGCTCCAATGCCGGTGCTGCTGGCCTGGATCCTTTGCCTCGCTGTCAGAGTCGAGTACTCGTCGTATGCCATTGCGAAGTTGCATGTATCAGTATCGAGGACGACGTCGAGGCGCGCGGCGCATATGAGGAGCGCGAGATCGAGATCGGAGAGACCTTGTAGGATGTGGAGTTTCGAGTCCGGGGGTGAGAGGGTAGAGTGGAGGGGGAATGAGGCTGACGTGAGTGGGAGTGAGCGAGGTGTGAGAGTCGCGATGGGGAGGATGCAGGTGCTGAAGAAGGTTGGCACAGATTTGTTCCGGTAGAAGATTCGTTGTAGATGAGCTTTGTATGGAGCATCGTCGTTGTATAGAGACTGTTGGATGTTAGAAGCTGCAAAGGAGTTGCTGGCGGACATACAACTTACGTTAATCATTGTATCCCAGTATTCGAGGAATTCCTGCTGTCCAGGCGTTCCGGGATCAAACCCTTCGTCAACAAGTTCATCCATATCCACCTGAAGTCCTTCCTTACATATCTCCCAGAATGCTGCAAGACTTTTCGGCAATGGCAGGTGCACGTATCGATGACTGAATCGACTTTTAACTCTCTTTTCGAGAGTCTCCACGACGTCAATTTTTGTCGTCACACCCAAGACGGCGATGGGCGCTTTCCTCGCCTGGGCAATATCGAAAAGGTTGTAGAGTAAAGTCTGGCGAGGATGCGATGCAAATAGGTCGAACTCGTCCAGAATAAAAACAACCGACTTTGCCATGTGGTTTGCGCGACCTTCTGACAGCTCAGTGGGGTGTGATAATAACGCGAGCAACGAAGTCAACGTATCGGCGTAATTGTTGGTCTTTGCAGTCAGATTTTCTTCGACTTCCATCTCGCGGCCCAGCTGCCTCCAGATATCTCGCAACGCTAGCTTGTCATCCGTGTGCGTGAAGCCATTAAGCCTGACGACGTGGAAGTTCTCTCGATGCTCAGCTGAGAGATCTGATATAACTTTTTCGACGAGCTGGATTGAATTAGTATGTTACTATCAAGAAATAAGGGATACCCACGGTTGTCTTTCCAGAACCTCTCGCTCCAATGACGAGCATAGAATTCCCCTCTCCTGATACCACTGTCTGCTCAACAACTTGGTGTACTTTTTGAAATTCATCGTCGAGATCATGGAGCTTCAGTCTCTTTCGCCCAGTTAATTTGTCCAATAAAAGCCTTTGCATGGTTATTAGATGATCTTCCAGCCCCTGTATCGCAGGTGGTTCTGATCCGCCAACATCAAATATAGATTCTTCAGCTATTTCCGGGACCGCCTCTTGAACATCGGTCACGTCTTCTGTTGGATCCTCTGGCTGGCAGTCGCTGCACAGCCACTCGCCTTCAGGGATCGTGGTAATGTTGTAACATTCTTGGTGTACAGCAAGGTCGCAGTGATCGCAAAACATTATCTCGTTCGGAGCTTCAGAGTCTCCACTCTCACATATAGCACAAACATCTTCGTCCACTTCTTCCTCCTCATCTGGCTCCACAATAATTGGTATTCTGGGGTTTGTTTTTGAGAGTCTCTCATATCGCGAGAGTTCGTCGGGGTCGTGAATCTTTCGAGGTCTCCCCCTTCCTCTCTTTTGTGGTACAACCCCCCCTGATACATTTATGGTGACGAAAGATTCGGATTGTGGCTGTTCGTCGGGGTCGCGAATCTTTCGAGGTCTCCCTCTACCTCTCTTTGGCGGTACAGGTCCGCCTGACGCATCTTCGGCGGCAACACCTTCAACTTGTAAAAGCCCTTGGGGCTGATTTTGTTCTTGGTCTTGTTCTTCGCGCTGCTCTTTGGGTTGCTCTTTGGGTTGCTCTTGGGGGTCGCGAATTTTTCGGGGTCTCCCTCTACCCCTCTTTTGTGGTGTCGGTGTCTGGGCTGGGGGCGTCTGGTCCGTGGGAGTTTGATCCGTGGGGATGTCTTTAAATCCCAGATCCACTTCCCCTTCCGCTGGTGTTGTTTGTTCGAAAGCGACGCTCTTCCGTGGCCTGCTCTGCCCTCTCTTGCTGGGTGTCAAGATGCTCTTCGGTTCCAGCGCCGGTCTTTCTGCAGCTTCTGACGAATAGCGTCTCGGTTTTCGCGCCTGGCGTCCCGTAGAGCGAATTGCTGGCTCGGATTCCAGTATATCCTCTGCTGCAGCTTCGTCTGTGGGTTTTGGGCTCATTGATGCGGCAGCAGCTTCATCTTCCAGAATTTGTTTCGAGGGCGACAGTTCCCGCTGCGATTCATCATCTGCCGGCTCGTTCTCTTTCAGGCGTACAGCTTTGAGAGCTCTGCCCGATGTCTTCTTCACTGCCTCCACAGAGTTTGGTGTCGAGGGCGACGACCCGCTGCCACTCACTCTCCTCCTCTTCGCAGACAGGCGGCCAGAGCTTGGCATAGGCGAAGAATCGTTGACCTGCTGCTCCAAAGGGCGAGTGCGCTTCTGCGAACCCATTGTAACTGGACTGCTAATTCAGCATCACAGGGCCAGTGAGTTGCCGGTCTTGCGGTTGCATATCATATCAGGAATGTTGACCTTGGGTGATAGGCACGACCACTGTGGCTTGCTCCAAGCAAGCACGGGAACGCGGAATATAATTGTCGCGCTGAGACGCGTTACCCCAATTGGGCGTCAAGGGTAAAGGGGTACATGCCGTGCCTGCACGGTCCATGTGGGGGGGGGGCATAAATTTAGACTCGGTTTTGAACCCGCCATGTCAAGCCCCAAGGCAAGAAGGGATCAGCACCCTGATAGATATCGACAAAGGTTAAAAATATCGTTCTGATAGAAGTCACACCGATAGTATAATAAACATCTCCGCGAATAACAGTATTCAGCAGAGGGGTTGAATACGAGGGCCAATATGCCGTGTCTATGATTAAGGTTACATGACTAAGCATGATTTTGTTGGACTTTGTTGGAAAAGAGATGAGGTGCAAGGTTTGCAATCCTTAACTAGTGAATGTTGGCCCCCCACAGAGAAATAGCCTGGACCAGTGCAGACCAGTATAATACGACCGACCCGTCCCTCCCAGGTTACTTCCACTCCTTCTTGCCTCTCTACCTCTTTTCTCGCAAGTTCTTGTTCTTGTTCCTGTTCCTGTTCTTGTGTTCTTGCTCTTGTATCAACCTTGCTCTACTATTCACTCATCGTTCTATCTAATACCGCTGCAACTATCGCCATCATGCGTGCCTCCGTACTTTTACTTGCTGCCGCCTCTGCGGCCGTCGCTTCCGCAGAGACAGTTGAGATCTTTGGTGCCGGGGAGGAAGGTGGTAGTGAATTCCGTGTTTATCCCATCGCCAGTGTAAGTTCGACAAAATCTCTTGACAATCGGACCCTCTAATCAGAGACAATAGGCTGGATCCGCAACTACGTATCTCCTGGGTTGCCCCCCGGAGGGGGCTAGCGAGGAGAATTGCATATTCTTGCAGCCACTTGTATACACCGTTGGACCCGATTCGGTGGCATTTACGTCTAGCAGGACAGATATGTAAGATTCGAAACAATCGTGTCACTAACTGGTCAGCTGGGCTAACAGGACTCTTTGGCAGCACCTTCGCCCAAAACTGCGCGCTCGGAGGCAAAACCCGGGCTGTCTGCACAGTTAAATTTTCGGGACCTGGTACTACAGATTACGAGAGCGACGGTGGCAGCACCGAGTCGACATTGACCCTTACCGGTACAGCCATCGAGGGTATTTGGGGCCCTGCAACTATTGTTGACGATGTGACCTCCATTTACCGCGGCGCTGAAGCCTCCATTGGCCCCGCTCCTAGCAGCACCGGTGGTTCGATCCCCCCTGTCACCACCGGGCCAGGAGCCTCTTCTGCGCCGACCGACACACCTA
This sequence comes from Pseudogymnoascus sp. BL549, assembly GCA_001630585.1. NCBI lineage: Eukaryota > Fungi > Ascomycota > Leotiomycetes > Thelebolales > Thelebolaceae > Pseudogymnoascus > Pseudogymnoascus sp. BL549. The sequence goes on along the minus strand of LNAR01000499.1, from coordinate 9,926 downwards.
CCGGAACCACCGACTCCACCGGGACGGATTCTAAGGCCGTCGAGACATCCCAATCCACGGGTGGGATGCCTCAGATTACAGGCAGCAGTGGATGGGCTGTCGGCGGTGTGGCCGCTGCCGTTGCTCTCGCAGCGTTCTAGATGACACACGGCGATTCGGAACATGCCCTCGATGTGATGAGAACGCAGATCAGCACGAATGTCGGAGCCCCAGGAGCCACTGTGAGAAACACCTGTAATAAAATATAGGCTGCTGCACACTTCCGTTGACCATATTATTTCTTTGGTTGCTCACAGTATATTGACGCCAGCCGGTCTATAGATTGTACAATACCATACACCATTTGGATGGAGTTAAGCATCGCACGGCTTGCTCATCATAGAAAGGTGGATATAATCATGTAGTTAACAAGAGAGCGCAATAGATGAATATACATCCCAATTAATTGCACGATTGTTACCAACATAGGGAATATGTCTCGTGCCACCCAAAGTCCGAAGAGGGCCGTCCATAGTATATGTGTGCCTGCAAATTAGCCACAGGAATTTAAACTGATAGAATAAATCTCCTTGGCTTCATTTCTGGAGAAGTGTCTTGATAATTATAGCCGTAAATGATAGGGAGGTTGTATCTTATAAGAGCTACATATGGTGTGCCAGGCACATGACGATATCGATCCAGATCGGCGCATAATAATCCGCCCCGGGTAACTTTATTGCGACTCCAGTCGCCATCGAGAGCATGATGATCCACGCCTTATCTACCACGCCCAAACCTCTTTAACCAATAACTAATATAACCTACGACACCGCGGTCGCATAACAATACTGTAGCTCACAGGACACTTTATGCCGCACGCCCGGCTCAGAGGCTCGTACAAACGTCATTACCGCTGACACGCCAAGGTCCAGACCTACCCACCAAGACGCCAGCACAGCAAACATGGCAGACGACCAAACGATAAACCTACCGCAACTGGTCCTGATCCTCCTCCTGGGTGGCTTCGCCGTCCGGTACTTTTTCTTCTCGGGGCCTCAATCCCCAGACCAGCCATCAGCTTCGGGCAGGGGCGGCGTGAGAGTGAGGGAGGCAGATGTGGACAGGGTACAGCAGATGTTCCCGCAGGTTGGGCGGCGAACTATAATGTGGGATCTGCAGAGGAATGGGGGAAACATTGCGGCGACGACGGAGAGGATACTGAGCGGTAGAGGACTTGAAGAGGTGAGTTGTCATATTACCGCGGACATGTCTCGCATCGCCACCGAGGCACCAGCTAACTCCGTACAGCCACCTCAGACTTTCCGACCACCAATGCCACCAGCTACAGCATCGTCTCCTTCGCAAACCGGCGCAGGCACACGGACGGAGACGCCAAAGCCGTCCCAGCCCGACCTCATTGCGCGATACAACCTTGGAGCAAAGCTCGCCGCATCCACCAGCGAAGATAAGGAAACACCGAGTGGATCTCCCGGCGGGTCACCCGGCGGAAAGGCCTGGAGTCAGAATAAGACGGAGAGACAGTCGTTGATGCAGCAGAGGAGGGAAGAGATGATATTGGCGGCGAGGAGGAAGATGGAGGCCAAGATAGCTGCGGAGAAACAGTCGTCTTAGGGTTTGTATATCCACATAATCAAACAGGGCGTTTTCTTCATCTGCCAGCGTGTAAATTATGTTGATAATATTTTTGATACAAATACATTCACCATTTTCAACATTGATGTTCACTTGCCAGTCGGGCTTCATTCAGAGTCGTCAAGGCGGCCGCTGGATGGCCGAATCTATTGTATGCACCGTGAGTAAATGGAGCTCTTGACACAAGGCAACTCATTCCATTGATGTTAATAACGCACCTTCCCATATTCTTTTTGTCAGGGTGGATTTGGGAAAGAACGGCCGCAACTGCCTTCATAACATGTCATTACTTTCATTTCTACTGCCAGCGATGTCTTCATTCCCCAATCATACTTCCCACTCCCCTTTTAAGATTTCTTAATTGTCTTTCTTGTTACTTTAAACTGGTACTGTTTCCAATGGCGGGTCTTCCTCGGAAGATCTCATTTCCGGGTCTCAGAGATGGTTATATTGAAGGAGACGCCGACGACGAGTATTTCGATTCACAAGATAATTTGTCACCGCAAACTACGAGCACCTTCACGCCCAAGGCGACACCTTTGGATGAAGTTCCAGTTGCAGAAAGTTCTGGCCAGGTTACTGGTGAGGCCTATATTTCCGAGGTGACAGCCACGCAACAAACCACAGATAATACGGGGAAACCTACTTCACAGAAAGTAAAAATTTCACAAGCGACTGGCACAGTTACTGGGCAATTACCTACTCCCCATGGTGCCAAACAAGTCAAGGTTTCCGGCCAGGTCACAGAATTTTCTGCTGCTGAAGGGTCGGCGGGCACGCCTGGCGACCAAACGCCACGGCCAGGCTTTGGATCATCCACGCCCCGGAGTACTCGATCAATCAGAAAAGCCATATCAGCGATGCTTGACGGGTCGCCATTCAGAAGCTCGTCGTCGAATAATGTGCCCAGACCTCAGTCTAAGTACTACGAAGAGTTGGATAGCTCACGCCAAACCACGCCTAAGCCAAAGCCGAGGTCTCAAACTGCCGCAGATCCTCCTAGGCCTCCTATGGATGGTTACGAATGGGTTTGGTATCCCGCAGGGTATTGGGCAGAACGAGAAACTATGGAACGGCCCAAGAAATCTATCCGTCCCCCAAGATGGGTCCGGAGGTCATTGCAAGAGAGTGGTGCCAGCGCACAAGCTAGCCCAATAGGTTCGGCACCACGTTCATTGAATCCATCCGAGGTTTGGGCAAAGAATCCGGAAGACGTGAAAGATGATGAAAGGGGAGAGGATAAGGAAATCGAGGTTGACGGTGTCCAGAGGAGGCGGGCAAGTACTCCTCCAGGGACAAACAGTCCCGATATAGAAGCTTCCACCCCAAAGACTCTTTTGCAGAAGTTGCAGAAATTTTCACGTAGTAGAAAGGCATCAGCATCAGGGGCATCGAAGGGAAAGGTAAGGCAGCTTTTGATGTCCCATTTGCAGCCTACTCACTATAATAGGAGCCCGAAGAACCAAGTCCCGAATCTCCGCCATTGGAACGGCAAACAACAAACACTCTCCGAGGGACATCCAACTTCTTTGCGCAGTTTCTGGCTGGGAAAAGGCAAAGTGAGCGAGCAAGGCACCCATATTCCCCAGATGAGAGGGCACAGACTCTGCGTCGAAAACGCTTTGGCTTGGCTCCCTGGCACCAAAACGACTCTGGTGACACGGTTCCTAGTGTCGCAAGCTCCTTGAGAGAGATGTTGTTTGGCAAGACGCCTGCTTCTACTCCTAAGACAGAGACCACTCCCGCCAAGCCCGACCAGTATTTTGGAGGTGAGGTTCGCTCTGAATTCTTGGCAAACTCTCATCTGGAAGTTATCATTAAACAAGCTGACATATGTAATAGTCGAAGTACCTGGCTCACGCACTGCTGAGAATTGGATTCCTCCTAATTTGGTATGAGCAACTTTTGGGTGCCCCTGTTACAAGTCATAATTGTGATGATGTATGTCAGTGACCCTCGGGTCAGCTGATGTCCACATTCACATTATCTGAGCCTGAAACATTTTGCTGACGAGACTCAGGATGCCCAACGATACAATACGCCGCGATCGCCAGGCCAAGGGGCCCCTGACAGGAGAGGGCGGTCCGCCTTCCGTTCTCAGGATGAAGACAGCGGACCCTCTGATCTGTTTCAACCCAAATTAGGGGGCAGTATGCTTCCTTCAAAATCAGAAACAGAAAGCGCGCAGAGATGGGACGGGCGGGGTGAACAATCATATCAGGGGTTACCCAACCGAGACGATTTAGAAAATTATACCTCCGAGCTCCCAGAGCACTTTAAGTACAGCCCGCTTTGTCCGCTGCATCCCAAATACACGTCGCCTGGTAAGGGATATTGTCCATATCATACATCGACCTGAAGGTGAAAGGGGGGCCGGCGCTGTGCAGAAGCATATATGAGAAATGCGGCGATGTTGACGGTGAGGAATAATGGGCGGGGCGGAGTTAGACCGCGGCGGCGCTCGAAATAATAGAACAGGAGTAATGGGCAAGTAGTAGAGATTATAGACACAGTGGCAACTTTTGGTCGGACTGATTGCAGTGTATATATTTATTACGAGTTCATCGTCGAGAACCAAGTCCACAAGTAGAAATATTGATTCTGACTGTAATCTTCACGGTCCCTCTTCCTAAGTTTGGTGTGATGAAAACAGCTCATTTTAATATCAGCTGCATTTTTGTTGTATTGGATCAAAATTTACATTCGTATTCCAAAGGTTCTTTAATTAATGGCAAACCTGTCACAGTGGTGAGGTTAAAAGTTAAATATGGTTTGTGGGATCGATATGATAAATTAGGTGAGATTATATCATTGGGTGATTAAAATTTCAACTCAACCAGACTAACAACATCAAATAATCTTGACTGCCGTCAAATTGGCCAGATCAACCCATCTAAACAATTACATATCGAGAACTTTGGGGTTGGTTGCCAACAAATTCACGTACCTCCATCCTTATAACAAGCTTTGGCCTAAGGCACTAATTATGCGGTTTAGGTCCACACGGCTACCGCATATTATCCAACTTCACCTTCGAGTCCCAGAGCTTCCAGACCAAACCTCCAACACCAACAACCATCCACCACCCTCCAATCCAACCCGCATCCGCGCCACACCGTCAAAATGGCATCCGCGGATGGCACGCAGCACGACGCGCTCCTCCTCCTCCGCCAATCCATCGCCTCCTNTCCAGACCAAACCTCCAACACCAACAACCATCCACCACCCTCCAATCCAACCCGCATCCGCGCCACACCGTCAAAATGGCATCCGCGGATGGCACGCAGCACGACGCGCTCCTCCTCCTCCGCCAATCCATCGCCTCCTCCACGCCCGCGATCCCCTCTCTCACCTCTCCCCCCCCAAGCACACCCACCGACACCCCCCTCTCCGCAGCGCAATACCTCCACTTCCCCACGCCCTCCATTACCCTCCCCCTCACGACGCCCACGCGCTTCCTCTCCTCCTCGCACCCCGTCGACCTCCGCTCCATCTACTTCGCCTGGCTAAAGCGCGAAGTCGCAATCCCCGACTACAACGCCGCGGCCACCGCGCTCAACGACGCCCTCGCCGCTGACGGCGCGCCAGGCGGAAAGGTCCAGAACCTCGCGTTCGTGGAGAGATTGGATCTTATTACGTGGCTTGAGGGCGCGTCAGAGGAGAGCGAGTATATTCGTCCCCTTGCGGCGGACGCGGCGCAGGCGGTTGCGAGCGCGCAGGTTAAGCCTGGGGCAGCGGGCGCGGCGCCGGCGGCGAGCGCGGGGGCGAGGAATAGGACGGTCGATCCGAGGTTGCAGGAGATTTATAATGGGGAGCGTCGAATGGGTGATAGGAACAGCGTGTTGCGCGGAATCAAGCCTACGGTTCGTTCCCCCCAGTCCCACCCAACCCCAAGCAAGCACCCAACTAACTTCGTCCCCAGGATTTCTCCCACGTCCGCAAAATCGCGCAGACCTTCATAGGCCGCAAGCCCGGAGCCCCCGACTCGCGCAACGCGCGCACGACCGCCCTCCCCCTCAACCCCAAGCCCGGGCGTCGCCCGGACCCAATCATCCTCGTCTCCCCCTCCGCGTCCTCTCTCCTACGAATGTCAAACATCAAAGCCTTCCTCGAGAGCGGTACCTACGTCCCCCCCGACGCATCCCTCTCCTCCTCCTCCTCCAGCTCCTCCATCCTCCATCTCTCGCGTATAATCCCGTCTATCGACTCCAGCCGCCCTATCCGCTTCATCGTCGTCGATTCGCCGGAGCAGTTTAAGCCGGAGTATTGGGCGAGAGTGGTGGCGGTGTTCACGACGGGACAGACGTGGCAGTTTAAGAATTATAAGTGGCAAGCCCCGCAGGAGCTGTTTAGGCATGCCCTCGGTGTGTATGTGGGGTGGAGAGGGGAGGGCGTGCCGGAGGCGGTGAGGGGGTGGGGGAGGGGCGTGGTGAGTGTCGCGCTTGATCCGTGGAGTGCGGGGGGGACGAGGTGGAGAGATAGGGAGGGCGTGGAGGCCGTGTGGAGGGGCGTCGAGGAGAATATGAGGGTTAAGGGGTGGTCGAAGGATAGTGGGCCGGTGAATGCGTAGACGGGGGATGGGAAGGGAAGCGCTGGTTTGCTGATGGCAAGCAGTGGTGCATTTGGCTGGTGTTTGGCGTTGCGTTTAATGGTGGCCTGGTCCCTTTGGGGGAGAAAATGATGCGGTGAGGCGGTGCGGGGGGGACGGCATGTAAGAAGGTGGCTTTGTAGCATTACTATTCAGTGTGTCAGGGTGACAGAGCGGATGTAGAACCTTTTTATCATAATGTGATTTTCACCTTAAACTCCCAGTCCTGCCTCTTACCTTCATCCGTGTCTTCATTCATCCTCGCCACACCCCCTTCCATATCTCACAAATCAGTCACACGCAATCCAGACATCCAAACGGCATTAAGAGGTTATATTTGATCCTACTCTATCCACTTCCACACCACTCCCAGCCTTGGTATGTATGCACCTCCCCCCCCTCCTCCGACGCCTTCGAAACCAAAGGGTCCATCCGTCCATCCATCCGCTCAAAGTTCCTCCCCATCATCTCAAGGGTATCACCCCCGCCATCCTAAAATCTAAGGTAAAACTGAACAGCAGCAAACAAAGGCGCAAACGCAAAAAGTAGGACCAAAAAAGGACAGCAAAAACAAAAGGAGGAGGGAAGCGAGCGCCAAATAAAGTCTAGAACGAGCGATTATTAACCTGCTGTAATATTCCCTTCCTCCCACCACCCTCCTCCTCGGTCTTCCCTCTCTCCTCCCCCAACCCCCATCATAAAAATGCCCGTATATGCATCCACCCCGCTCCTTTGCAAACCCCCTCCGTAAAAAGAGGGCACGCAGAGAGGTGTGGTATCGAAGTTCGACGAAAGCTAAAAGCAGGGAATAAAAAAAAAGATAACAAAAGAGCAACACAAAAAAGCTATATTATGAGTACAGGGGGCCAGTATTTGCGCGCGCGAGAAGCAAGAGAATGATTAAACAAGGCGAATAACGAAGCAAGAAACAAAGCAGACGCATGTCTTTGTGCCTCCCCTCCCAACTACCCCTCCGTTTGCCCCCCTTCCCCCTTTGCCCCCAATTCTTTTCTCTGAAATGCCCGATATGATGATGAACGCCGCGAGTATGCAAAGCTGAAATTTTTGATTTTGAGTAAAAAAAAGGCGGTTGGTTTATGTAGAGATGGATGTCTTGTATGTGAAGTGGGTCGTATGTGAGGAGTTTTTGTAAAAAAGGTGTCGTTGGTCGCTGTGAGGCGATGCTATGGAATGCGGGGGGGTTGGGCCGTGGCCGGTCTATTTGGTATGTAACGCTAAATGACGACATGACATGATTCAGAATGATTTAGAAAAACGGTTTTTCGATCGAGGGGTATATGCTGAAAGATTCCAATTCCAGGCTTGCTAGACGTCCGCCGCTCAGCGGGATGAGCGGTTGACGGAGCCGTGGGAGCGGGATTGGCCGGGGGCGGGGTGCGCGGGGATGGAGTCGAAGTCGTAGTTCTTGAGGGTCTGCTCGTACTTGGTGCTCTTCATGAATTTGGGCACCGAGTCCTGTTTGATAGTTAGAAATTGCGGATACGTTTTAAAAAGAAACTGTAAATAAAGGGGCACTCACGCTTGCCATAAGCTTGAAAACGGAGAGTTGCGCCTCCTCGAACAGCTTGATGACCTCCTTCAGACTCTCAATCATGGCATCGTCGCGGCCTACAGCCTTGGTCATGCGCGAGGCGAGCTGGCTGCGGAGTAAATGGTCGATGTTGAGCTCACATGGCGAGCCAGGGGCGAGGAAAGCATTATAGATACCGTACGCAGAGGCCATGGTCTCCTTGATAGCATCGAGGCTCCTGTCTGGGTTCTTGGAGCGCGAAGAGGGAGACATGCCCTGGAGGGCATCATTGCACGACTTCAGGAACTCATCAACGTCGAGGTAGAAGCTCAGGTTCTCCTCGCAATGGGTATCACGGAGCTGTTCGCGGAAGAGCAGGCGCAGCGCTGCGTCTGTGAGGATCTTGTCGAGCTTCTGCGTGTTTGAGTCGCGGGAGACGCCAACTCTACTCGAGGGGCTGTCAACATCGCCATTGGAGAGCCTGTGGTTGGTGGACATGTTGATGACGTCCTTGCCCTTCTGGGTCATCTGGTAGATTGCCATCTTGGTGGGCTGGAACTTGTGTTGCGGGAACTGCGAGGTGTACGACCTGTCTGACAGGACACACCATAATAAGTCGTGCTCCAGGAACAGCGCCGCGATCTTCATGGTCTCGTTCTTGTCCACGGTAGTACAGCAGTCGAGCAGCCAGTCTACTGCCGCCTTCCCGGTGAAGGATTGCAGGACCGTTCGTTGCGGGGAGCCAACCTTGCGCTCACCAGCCATCCTGACTCCCGCCAAGCCATCCTTGTATTCGCTGAGGGAGTCCGAATCGGCGGCGGACACACTGCTCTTGATGTTGGGCCCGTTGGCGCCAATGAAGCGGCGGAATAATACCTCCACCGTTCCGCGATCCTGCGAGATTTCATCCGTAATGCTGTCACGTTCCAGGACGACGAGCTGCATGGTGTTCTTGGGCGAGTTGACGAGATCGACCACATGCCGTTGCTGGATGCCGTTCTTGGAGCAGAAGCGGTCTAGCACGTGGATGCCCTTGGGTGTTAGCTGCCATAGCGTTCCCTTCAGGTTGAATTCCCTAATCTGCTTGCCGTCCGCCGACTCAATGAACCGGGCATCCACGAAGCGCTGGCACACGGTCCTGGCCATATCACGGGCCATGGAGAAGGTGGTGGTGGTGGTCGTGGTGACGATCCGCGAGGGGTCCTTTGGGTCTGGCATGCGGTTGGACTGGGAGAACTTTAGGGATCCTAGATTGTTGATTGCCTCTTCGGATAGGAAGGAGTGCTCGCATTTGTTGAACATGCGGCGGTGGGATTCGAGGGGGAGGCTGACGATCAGTGTTGCGAAGAGGTCCTTGAAATCCTGGTAGCGATGTAAATAATTTGCCCTGGCTGTGGAAAAGAGATAAGACTCGGGAGATTCGTCGCTTACTCTGGTGAATGGCCTGTCATCCTCAGTCATGCGCAATAAGCGCGATGAGGTTTGGTGCATCGTGCTCTGCTCCGGTGCTCCTACCTTCCTAGGTGTTGGAGTGTTCGCGTCCGTATCCTCGTACGACTGGGAGGGCGGCTCCGTGTCCTGAAGGCCCGGTCGAGGGGTTGTGGATGATTGTGATTCTTTCGCTTGAGGACTAATGGATCGCGAGGGGTCGGATTTTCGCTCAGGGCTCTTCTCGCTGTCACCGGCAGTGCGGCGGTTGTGGGAGTTCTTGCGCGAGACCTGTGCTCGTGTGACGGGGTCGGAGAAGTTGGCAATGGCGCTGGTGGTCTTGTCTCGTGCAAGGGCAGCAAAGGTGAGAAGGTTGGTGCGACTGCTTCTCGACGAGGTGGTGGAGAGGGTGGACTGGCGCTGCTTGGAGTTGCTGCGGACGTGGAGGAGAGTGTCGATGGAGGGGTTTTTCTCAGGCGAGGGTTGTTGTGAATCGGCGAGAGAAGTTGTCGTGAGCGAGTCGGGAGATTCTTCTAAGAATTGTGGCTGGTCTGGAAAGTCGGATCGAGACAGGGTAGTCAAATGATGTTCGGGAAGTGAAGACTTGGTTAGGGCCATCTACACTAAAACGGTATTGGTTACTGCCACTTTGAAACTCATGCACATGCCACGAGGAAGTAAGAACAGCGGGGACGGGTGGTAAGGGCAAAAAAGACGAGACGGAGGAAGGGGAATTGGAGGTTTGGT
>LNAR01000496.1:5000-63244 GCA_001630585.1 Pseudogymnoascus sp. BL549 | reverse complement strand
TCACGTGACCTACTCGTACATACAAACAAACAAACACGTGGTAACTACAAGCACGGGTTTAAGTAGGGTCAGACTATGACTAGAACCTTGGTATAGTCATGTGGTAACCTAGTACATAGTAGAATAGTACGCTAGTGGGTTTGTACGAAGGTTTTGACCTTCGTACAAGTAGTTAGTTAGACCTTCAGAGAGAATACAAGTTTTTCCTTCCGACCTTGAGCCCCGAGTAAGCCAACAATATCCATATCCCTCAAGAGACACATACGACAGACACTTGTTGCTGGCACGTGACTGAGACATATGTCCACTTTTAATCGGTGGTTGGCACCGCCGAGCGCCGGTAGCCCAGTATGGTGATATTTTATCAACGGTGGGCATCAGTGGCTAGGCGGGCAGTTGTTTGACCGTTGGAAAGTTTATTGTTCCGAGGTATTGGATGGGCCAGCTCATTTTATAACACACGAGAAGTTCCATATATAAGGTCACCCTGGAAATGTGGAGGTAATGATGTTCGATCTATCATCGAATTATCATAATAAATGAACGACATGGCTTTAGCCTACCACGCAACCAGCGTGGCTAATGAGTCTGTTGGAGATGGAAATAATGGGAGTGTCACCACAAAATTACCCACCTTGGATTTCTTTACCACAGGAACCGTAAGGATACGGCCAATGATGCGATCACAGCCTGCGGACGGCTATCCTATCATTCGTCGCCTACGGTCTGTCTGTGACCGCCAATGGACCCAGCCTCTTCCAATCGGGGTCTTTCTCATTCGCCACCAAGAGGGCCTCTTCCTCTTCGACACCGGCCAATCTCCATGCTGTAACGATGCGGGTTACTTCCCACGCGCTGCCCTGTTCAACAAGCTGCTGAGCGAATTCATCATCGATCCAGAAGACGGCATTGTCCAGCAACTCGCCCAGCATGGCGTCAAGCCAACAGACTTAAAGGCGGTTGTACTGAGCCACCTTCACCATGACCACGCCGGCGGCCTAGAGGACCTAATAGCCGCGGCGCCAGATCTGCCAGTATATGTCAGCCGGGAGCATTGGAAGGCCTTCGGCGAGCATCCTTTCTTTGCTGGGATGGAGGGAGCTACCCCGAATCGCTGGCCCAAGAACTTTTTGCCCAAGATCATCGACTACCAAGACGGACCTGTTGGACCTTGGAAGGAATCCTATCCGTTGACATCTGATGGCAAGATTGTCGCTGTGGATACCTCTGGCCATGTGGCAGGTCACCTTGCTCTTGTAGTCCACGGCGAAAGTAAAACCGGAGAGCCGACAACGTACTTCCTCCCTGGAGATGCGACATACGGCATGGATGTTCTGGATAGAGAAGAGCCAGATGGAATCAACGATGACCCCCTTCGTGCTCTACAGAGCTTGAAGCTAATGAAGGAGTTTGCGAGGCAGACCGAGGTCGTTGTATTACCGAGCCATGACACCGACACACCACGCCTTCTCGCTGAACGGGTAGTGTATCGGCCGAAATGATAATACTTTAACAGACCTCGGAAATGTATCATATAGACCCGCCTTGAACATCACGCACAGACTTGAGACAGCACTTGGCGGGACCTGACAGCACATAAATTTCAGTGGACCTCATTCAATGTTTATTACTATTAAGACCTAGCAACTATACCCACTAGCCAATCCCGTTCCTCTGCTTCAAGAACTAAATTAAGGTTGTCCACAAAATCTCCCCGGAAAAAAATGGTATCACGCTGTCGAATCTAAAAACTAGCAAAAGGATATCATACCGCTGATCTAAAGTCTATTGTGTCTTCTCTCCCTCCGCAATGCCCAGCCCTTGACTGCGACGTTGAGAATGATCCATGCCATAAGGAAACTGACGAGACCCATTGTCACGGTGAATACAAACATGGCATCCAGGTTATTATATTCCATCGATATAACTGTATCACGGCTCTGAAATAAATGTTAGGCGTCTCCAAATAGAATAATAATATAAAGCAGGTTGGTACGTACACTAGCCATGAACACGAGACCGCCTGCCATGAGGCAGAACGCTGTGATAAGCTCCGAAGGTGGTCGCGAAGGCAAAAACGATGCCGGTGGTGACAGGTAGAAAATAACATACGTCAACCCTCTGGCAAAGGAAGCGCCCATCAAAAGGGTTCCCCATTGCTTGTGGATCATAGTCGATACCATAGAGCTTTGGTGGTGGGAGCTCATCATTATCCCCAGTAAAAGCACCATCAATGCCGGAATGGGGTTCATCGAGATCTTGTAACTTTGGGGGGGCTGCCAGCCTGATTCATCGTCTTCGCCATCCATAAATGGACTGTCGACCGGCCTATTTACGGGAGCTCTCTGAGAGTTTATATTCAACAGGTTTCGGATTCCAATCGATTCGATTAACATCCCGCACTTCAACTGTCAGTATCAGGAGGTCATATGCCATTATTGATTTACTCACCAGCCCTCCCCCAATGAACATTATTGTGATGGAGATGTGTTCCAGGTCCTGCGCACTCCATGCCTCACCCCATGCATTCAGGTGCTCGAGAAATATATTCGTAGAACCATAAAAGAATATAAGAAAGCTTTCCACAAATTCTGCAGAGATGGTGCTCCCTTTCTCGGGCTTTCCAGTAGAGGTTCTGGGTTTAATGTTCCAGGCCTTCCCGATGTCAGTATGAGAATGCATGTTGGAGAGACAATACACACCCAACCACGGTCTGCAAAACTTCCGGCCCAGCGGCCTAACGTGAATATTCCGTACCAGAAAAATACTCCGCCCTTGATGAAATGGGCAAGTCCAGAGAAAACGCCTCTTCCGCGCTAGAACCCGTTAGATTTTAAAAAAAAAAATCAGGGAGTAGGGGTGCATACAAAAAGCCCGGCATATGTCACAGCTCCAGTTGTTATAGCCACGAATCCTTGGATCAATATCGTTCGCGTTATGATGGCCTCGAGGATGCGAATCAAGCTAGTCACGCGCGAAGATATATATAAAGGCATTTTGCCTGAAAGAAGAGCACGTAACTTCTTCACGAGCATATGCCGGTTCTTCTTTGAACTCGGAGTCAGGTCATCAGCTTCACCCTCGTAGTACTTCCGGGTTATACCGTTCATGACATCTCGATCATCTTCCAGTGAGGACGACGAGTTGCCTCTGGGTGATTCGTCATTCTGTTCTGTTCCATGTCCACTATCGTCCGAGAATCGATATCCAGGAGCATTCTCCAGGTTGCTTGTCCATTGATGCTGCAGGGTTTGCATAAAAGGTAGGCGTTCCTCTGAGTTTTTGCTTTCGCCTCGCAGCTTAGCAGAGGCTGTAATAAGCGCCAGGCATATCTGCACAACGGTGGCCCAGGTAATCAGCCACCCGATTGTGTGGTGCGCGTTGTGGGGGTATAAGTCTGGGGTTCTGCCATTGTAGATCATCGCCAGTATAACTCCCCCCGAGTTTATTATAAAGAAGCCAGCTTGGGCAAAGAGGTTCAGTTTGGAGCGGGCAATTGAGAGCATCACAGCTATATCTCGTTAGATATGTTCATTTTTTTAGTATCGCCAGAGATTCATACCAATTGGGAGCACAAATACCCAGCCAATCGTCATCAGCGCGATATGGGCGAGGATTAAGTGCGAGTGTTCTGGGTGTCGGAAGTAGCTTGGAGGTATTTCAAGCGTCGCATTGGATGGGACGGCGCTCAGTGGCATACCAGAGCCAGCGCTCGTCATGTCCATATCCATATCAGCGGCCATGTGAGTTTCGTCCTCATGCGCCGAGACCGTCAGAGCAAAGAGTAGCGCCAGCAGGGCCGGAGCTGCCTTGGTAAATCCAGGATACGTCCTCATGTGTGGCAGTCTGGCAGGATGTATTGTTTGGTGTTGGGTTAAAAGAGCTGTCCTTCTGAGAGGTCTGTGGGGAACGTGGTTATAGCTTGTCTGGCAGGTAGGCAGAGATCATATGTCTTGTAGGTGGGTGTGAGGAGGTGATAATGTGATAAGATGGTCCTGAGTTCCAGTAGGATATGGTTGTGAAAGGGTAGTCAATAGGAGAGAGGAATGAGCGCGAATAATGGAGGGCGGGGGGCTAATGTGAAGGTAGTCATGAGAAATCGGAAGTTTCGGCGAAGATGGGATGAAGGTCAACAGAGTGGCGGGCGGGGGCCTGGTGGAGCCAAATGATGATGGGACGGGGGAAGGAGTGGATGAGGGGATTCGGAGTGCATGGGAGTAAGTTAGTAAGGCAGCAGCGATGCGGCAAGGTGCTTGGTATATTTATTTATTTGAGGAAGAGAGAGGACGATTACATCTCCCGCCGAGTCCCGGGGGGGATTGGATTACTGAAGCTTGGGGATATGTATCTCAGACGAGCAGCTAGCTGTACGCCGAAGAGTACAGCAGGGCACATTACCGAGGGAATTCAACAGTACTGCTCCATACATAATAGGGTGATGAGGTACTCAAATCGTACAAGAGGACAGCTGCAGAGTTGTACTGTACTGTACTGTACTGTACAGTATCACATGGGGTTGTGTGGTTGTACATACAGTTTGGGTTGTACTGTTGGGTCTGGGTCGTACAGGTGTAAGTTTTGTCAACAAAGAGGTTTTAGAAATTGCATATGATAGTTCAGAGTTATATGATTCAGACAGACGTAAGTGGTTGATTTGGTAGTGGAGGGGTGGTGGTTGGAGGCAGTTGGGTGGTTGTTTACAGTTACAACAGTGCAGTCCCAAGGGTCCACTTGTCAAATAAGGTAGGCGACTTACCGGGCTGGGACTAGTGTGATGACGGTGATGACGGCGTTCCGGGGATCCGAGAGCCCTGTGAAGGCGGTGAGTGGGGATTAGACAGAATTTACTGGGGGGGAGGGTAGAGTATCATCCATCCCTCCCATACAAAAATGACAAAACAGACTACGGGAAGTGCGGGAGTGCAATGGATGCATACCTCGCTTCGCCACAGATACACCTTCCCTCCTCCCTTCTAACAAACAAAGCGTACAGGCCAATCTGAGCGTGATCGTGTCGGGGAAAGAACCATGGGAGTGTGTACGTATGAAGGGCGCGTGGATGCTGCGCGTGCTGTAATCCCTCACAATTACTCACATCATCATCATGCACACACACGCAAACACACACACACCTGCGACGCCCCCAAGTGCCGCTTTCCAGGGTTTGTGGTAGCGTCCCGGTACTACATTATGCCTGGAGGCGACGTGCATCTGGTGGCTGGGAGTCTAGAGGGCTGGGGTGGGATGGAGGGCTGAACTGGTGTCTCGCTGACCAAACTGCCCCCGGCTTAGCCCAGCCTTACAGGGGAGAGGCTCTCCAGCCAGCAGATGAGGGATGCCATGTCCCATGTCCCGCCCATGCACATATATCCGTTTCATCCGATGGCTCACCACGATCATCTCCTTGTATAACGTTGTGCAGGTGTTGTACAGTAGCTGTGCAGGCACTTTCCAGACACTCTTCGGATACTCTTCACTTACTCTCCGAATCCCCTCTCCCTGGTGCCCTGCTCCTCGCGCAGTCTACAAATGAACCGTGCCAGCTATCCAGAAAGGTACGAGTAAATCAACGCGGGATGTGCTTATGTAACCCGGCTTCTCTCTCCGTCGCGGCTGTTGTGCGCTCAGGATCGGCAATATATCCCGACGCCAAGTCCAGCAGCCTCTTGATGGCTACGCACAATGGAGCGTATTGAATATGACGTTTTATATTTCGTAGGTGATTGTTAATTGCTTCCTTACTCTTGTGCTCTTGTTTCTGTCTTGGGTGTTTGGTGTTGATTAAATGTATCCTAGTATGGTATTTATTAATTTACTTAGGTTTTTAAAATTTATTATATTTGGCGATAATTATAATGAAGTCAACAAAAACACTACCCATATGATACTTACCAAACATTACCACAGACGAAACATCATCTATGTGTACGCATACCTGCCCACCAGAACAACCTAACAAGGGGCAACCCAGGACTGTCGAGGGAGAATACCGGCGTTGAACACAGCTTTTCTACAGCATCATATTACCCCAGACGCGCGTTGTTCTGACGTGTACCCACAACCGGGACAGAGCGGCTGCGGTACCGTCCGCCAGACAAACACGAGTACAATCAAACACAATCAAACACAACCTTTCCGCGTGGCAAAAGTAAGACACATCCCCTTGTATTACCGTCTACAATACATATGATTTTGAGCCCGCCGGTGCTGAATCATTCACAACTTCTACTACTATACAGACCTCCAATATCTAAGCCGGTCACCCCAAGCCCAACTGACTTCACCACCACCGACCACAACAGCATTGCTACGCTAAATCTACAACAGCATGCGGCGAGGATCCTCGATGAACTCCTTGACCTTGACGAGGAACTGCACTGCCTCCCTGCCGTCCAGCAGACGGTGGTCGTAAGTCAGCGCCAAGTACATCATCGGTCTGATCTCAACCTTTCCGTTGATGGCAACTGGCTTGTCCTTGATGGCGTGAAGCCCCAACACAGCAGTCTGGGGAAGGTTGATGATAGGAGTACCCATCAACGAACCGAAGACACCGCCGTTGCTGATGGTGAATGTTCCTCCAGCCATATCCTCAATCGTGAGCTTGTTGTCGCGGGCCTAGCAATGTATTAGTAAGAGCCGGAAAAAATTAGTCATACGACGCACCTTCTTGCCGAGATCAGCAATGGCCTGCTCAATGCCCACCAAGTCCAGGCCCTCAGTATTGCGGACGACTGGGGTAACAAGGCCCTTCTCCGTTGCAACGGCGACGGAGATATCCACGTAGTCCCTGTAGACAATGGTATCACCACCGTTTGGTCCCTCAATGGAGGCGTTGACGGCCGGAATATCCCTCATAGCAAGGATACACGCACGCGAGAACGCGCTCATGAAGCCAAGCTTCACACCGGTCTTCTTCAGGATGTCATCCTTGTAGAGCTTGCGGAACTCCATGAGCGAAGACATGTCAACCTCGTTGAATGTTGTCAGGGAAGCAGCAGTGTTCTGGGACTGCTTCAGGCGCTCAGCTATCCTCAGGCGCATGCGGTTCATTTTAACCTGGCAGACGTCAGTATCAGTAGTCCAACTTGTATAGACGGAAGCTACTCACGCGGCGCTCCTCACGGTTGCCCGGTGCGGAGGTAGATTTCGACTCAGTAGCCTTGGATTCGGACTGTTTCGGTGGAGGGGACGCCTTCTTCGGCTGCTCTTGGGGTGGAGGCGCAGCGCTCTCCTTTTTGGGTGGGCTTGGTTCATCCTTTTGTGCTGGTTTCGAGTCGGAAGGCGTCGACTTCTCAGCCGCTGACTCCTTGGGCTCAGCAGGTTTCGACTCCTCCTTTGGCTTTGGCTCTCCTCCAAGCTCCAGACGGACGAGGTCTTGACCGACGGTCACGGTGTCCTCCTCTTGTGCAAGGAACTCCTTAATAGTACCAGCTTCAGGTGCGTTCACAGCGACATCAATCTGTTCGGAAGTAAGCTCGGGTGTGACGTATACTGGAGCTGCAAATAGTCACCTTGTCAGTCTCAATTGTTGCGATCTCCTCATCCAGCTCAACGTAGTCTCCGATCTGTTTCGAAAACTGCTTCAAGGTGCCTTCCGAAATGGACTCTGCCATCTGTGGAACCTTGACAACGGTGTCGGCGTAGGATCTGAACTGCTGGACAATTGGGAATCCATAACGCATCTGTGGTGCCCGATGTGCTCGCAGCACCTTCGAGGCGAGCAAAATCCGACGGGAGAACATGTTGAGCGATTGTTGAAAACGAAATGAACGAGCAATGAGAAATGTCAAATTGGTCGGAGTAAGTTGTAGGAACAACAATTTTAAAAGCCTCAGTAATCGGTTACTCCGTACCCAATCCCAGTTGTCTCGAATAACAAAGTATCGTCGGTCGGCACAATGTTCCGGACCGAATTGCGGCCTGAGGCACAAATTATTGCATTTGGCCGACGATGTGAGCGCAACTTTGGATTGGCACCTCACACCCGCTACTCTGCGACCATACGAAAGGCATTGCACTCCCATTGAACAACTAGGGCATTCACAGCTTGCTTGACGTTGTTAGTCCCATACGACCACTCTGAAAGTGTACCCTGTCGAGGAAGAGCGACATCAAGGGAAGAGCTTCAGCCATGTCGAACACTCAAGTCGTGTCGTAAGAGCCCCCCCCCCAATTCAATAGACGACATCACAGGCTGACACAAATATAGGTCGTTATACCGACGCTCCCTGAAGCTTGCTCTGGACTGGTCCGTCCACAGATACCTCTGGAGAGGCCAGGCGCTCTACCTCCGATCATTGTTCGAGGCGAATAGAAACATCAAGGACCCACGCCAACAGAGAGTAAGCACCTGCTCAATGCAACGAACGATCGAATACTTACCAGACTCGTAGGCTCTCTTCAGGGAAACGGAGGACTTGCTTGAGAAATGGAAGCACCCAGATCCATACCGTGTGCCGACAAGCCCAGGAGGTATGTCGCGGGCTCAGTTATCGATATTGGATGGACATATACTGATTGAAATTGTGCTACAGGCTCCAAATACGAGCGCAACCTGCCACCGTCCACCCTTGAGCGTAAGTTTCAATGCTATGCTTGTCAATCACGGAAACACAAACTAATTCCACGCGTAGCACCTACGAACACGAATTTATAGGGACTTCGAAGATGGAGCTTGTTGCAGTGGGGGACTGCTCATTGTATATAGAGAATTAAGAGCTTTAAATGCACAATGTTTTTTTTTACCACATTTCTGAACTAGCTTTATTTACGGATTGGGTTGTGATATGTCCTGAGTCGCGAATCTGAGCTTGCGCGCCTGTTTCTGTTGTGAGATAGATGGCGGTTTAGAGGTCTACGCGTCTAAATAAACGCTGGGGTTTCTCGAAAACAAGCAATTGATAATTCACGTCACGAAGAAAGTCATTTGAAATATTGATAGTTTCATAAGATTGATTCTGAAAATCAACCCCGACCCATTGCCATGGACCTATTGTACAACCTTAAAAACGCAAAAAGCAGCCGTGAGCCCATATCCCGGACGACACCCCATTATCATGAAAGCGAGAACATTGCAGAAACCCAGGAAGAAAACCGTTTACAACTCTTGGCTTCCAGTACCCTTGCCCTTGACGGTCTTCTTGGGGAGAAGCTTCTGGTGGATATTTGGTAGGACAC
The DNA here is from genome assembly GCA_001630585.1 of Pseudogymnoascus sp. BL549. Classification (NCBI taxonomy): domain Eukaryota; kingdom Fungi; phylum Ascomycota; class Leotiomycetes; order Thelebolales; family Thelebolaceae; genus Pseudogymnoascus; species Pseudogymnoascus sp. BL549. The sequence goes on along the minus strand of LNAR01000496.1, from coordinate 54,067 downwards.
CACCTTGTGCGATTGTGACGTGTCCGAGGAGCTTGTTCAACTCCTCATCGTTGCGGATGGCGAGTTGCAGATGACGCGGGATGATACGGGTCTTCTTGTTGTCACGAGCGGCGTTACCAGCCAACTCAAGGATTTCAGCAGCGAGGTACTCAAGGACGGCAGCGAGGTAGACGGGGGCACCTTTTGGACGCGTTAGTAAGACATCTCGATGAGAGAACGCGTAAAGGTTGACAACATACCAGCACCAACACGCTGGGCGTAGTTTCCCTTGCGAAGGAGACGGTGGACACGTCCGACGGGGAACGCGAGACCGGCCTTGGAAGAACGGCTATATCAAATACCAATTAGCAAAGTGAACTTGTTAAAGCAAATAGACAATCCCAAAAGACTTGAATGATTCTTGAAGTCCAATACCAAAAGACAAGTGAATTGCTTCAAGTATTTTGGGTGAGGTTTGGGTTGAGACGCGAAGGGGGTAACTTACGATTGCGCGCTCTTGGAGCCAGACGCCTTTCCTCCGGATTTGCCTCCAGTCATTTTGAGTGAGTTTTGGGGGGTTTAAAAATTGAGGGTGTTGGTTGTTAATTGGAGAGTGAAGTAAACGTGGATAGTATAGTCGTGATGGGTCGATGTGGTCGTTGAGAGATGAAGAGAGGAAAAAGGAAGAAGAAAGGCGGAGTGAAGTGGGAGTTGATGGAACTTTATAAGACTGTCACCAATATGGGTGATTTATGGGATCACTCGCTTCCGGGATATGCGAGTAGAGGGTGAAATCGCGCGAATGGCGCGAATGGGCTGATGGGAGTGAGGGGATGGCAGCTAATCGAGCCAATCAGAGCTCGCTTAGCTATATTTTTGTGTTGATGCGCCCCCCCACCTCGCAATTGTTATGATGTCGAAACGCGCTTCTGTTTCTGGCTAGCGCGGAATACGTGCCTCGCGTACCCGAATCACCACCGCGCATTTCTCTGAGGTATAAGAAGTGGCAGGACCTCCATCTCCGTCAACCCTTTCCCTTCTTTCTCCTCTCTTCATCTATCACCCACACTCTGCAACGCCCACGTCCCACGCCTTCAAAACTTCAATCTCAGTTCTACTCAACTTTCACTCCCAACTTTCCAACCCCCCCAAAATCATCAACATGCCTCCAAAGGGTGCCGCCGAGAAGAAGCCCGCCGCAAAGGCCCCAGCAGCCAAGGCTCCCGCTGAGAAGAAGGATGCCGGAAAGAAGACCGCCGCATCTGGCGAGAAGAAGAAGCGCACCAAGACCCGCAAGGAGACTTACTCTTCATACATCTACAAAGGTGAGATTCAGACTCCAAAAACGCGTCGAAAACAACCCATCGCGCCACTTTCATGTCACGTTCACAACTAACATTCCACAGTTCTCAAGCAGGTCCACCCCGATACTGGTATCTCCAACCGTGCCATGTCTATCCTGAACTCCTTCGTCAATGGTAAGCTTTCATCACTTTCGCACTTCAGTCTCATATTACTAACATTATTTAGACATTTTCGAGCGTGTCGCAACTGAGGCATCGAAGCTTGCCGCATACAACAAGAAGTCCACAATCTCCTCCAGGGAGATCCAGACCTCGTACGTATACTCAAAACTCACACATTGAGACCATTCTAACATTTCTTCAGTGTCCGTCTTATCCTTCCAGGAGAGCTTGCCAAGCACGCCGTGTCGGAAGGCACCAAGGCCGTCACCAAGTACTCGTCTTCTGCGAAATAAATGTTCTCTGTTTGCGGGTTTTCACACAGGGTCTCGGATATGTTCGGTCTTCGGAGTCATCTAAATCAGATGATAAGGCCAGCATGGGCTCGATCTGGTCGGGTCTCTTTAATGCGTTATGGATGGTCTGCTTTTACGGGGGCAAATGTCTTCAGGGTCTGCTTTATGGGTTACGTGGCTGTACAATAAGCGTCTTCAGGGTTAGGAATGCTGAAGATCATATTTGAAACATCTTGATATCTTTGATTACTGTGATAAATGAATTGAGACAGGATATGGAACGTGGACTTTCGAGCCCAACCTTCATCATTAGCGGGGACCCGAATATGGCCAATCTGGAAACCGCGAAGGTGCAATTATGTCAATTTCTCGAATTGTACGAAAATCACTTGGGTGGTTTTCTTCAAAACCTAGTTAATGCGATGTGAATGCTCGGATAACAATATTTCACTTTGTGATCGGATTGGAGAGAACGGAATCTTCGATTCCAGACAGTGAAGAGGCCACCGAAATAATATACAGTTTTGATATATACAGCGGTCTAGCGAAAAAATATTATCCCAGCCCGGCTTTGGTAGTCTTGACAACATGCGACACAGGCTGTAATATCCCCTTGTTATTAAGGGCGCCCAGCGCAGTCCCACTGCTCCATCCCATCTTCTCCATCATTGCTCTACCCCTATTCTCAACTCCCAACTCTGGCGCGGAGCCTCCCACAACATCTCCGTCTTTATAACCACCAGCGCCGCCGCGGAACCCGGAGCTTGGTTTGGCCATCGGATTTTTGCCTTTGACATCCATGCGAGGGAAAAACCGGCGAGAGATTCTTCGTTCAACAGAGGTGAAAACGTTTTCATTGTACGCAGATGTCCGATGGGTGCGGTAAAGCACAGGGAATCGCTTTCGTTCGGCACCGACTGACTTTGACTTCAAGTTGAAGGCATTGGCGATTTCATGGACCACTATACGGTCTTTCTTCTCCATAGGAGGTAAAGAGAGCCTAAGAACGTTGTGTCAGTACCTGTTATTTTTTTTTTTTTTGAAAATTCAATGGAAGAGCCGAAGCCATACGGCAAGATAGGGGCATGGGGATTTATGCTTACGTGGTATTCTTGCCGATTAAAAACAACCTGATTTCTTCCTTGATCGCTAGGATTCCCATACCCTCTTTGTACTTCATACTGAGGTCAGGCTTGTCGGGATGGATGCCTAAAACTCCGAGGGCTCTGCGGTGCTCACGGTCCTCTTTCCTCTGCTTCTTCTTGACTCGATCGTTCTCCCACGCGGACTGCATTGATGCCTCTAATTCCGGATCGGAAACATCAAATGGTAACCTACCCTTGCGGCCTTTAGGCTTCTTCTTTAGGCTGGGACGCTCAAAATCCATGACGTCGAATCCGTCATAGGCGTCTGCGAGCCTGGTCGCTGAAGGAAAGCCACTATCGAGTGTTTTCGAAACCCTCTCTCTGCGTTGAAATTGTTCCTTTTTGCGATTCTGTGCCGTGGCTGAACTGCCACCACTTCTTTCATTTAATCCATCAAACAAAGCCAACTCCGAGGAGTCGAATCCGAACTCAAACTGTTTTGCAAGCAGCCTTGCCATTTTTTCGTCATTGAGGCTGTCTAACTGTCGCTGGATAAGGTCCATGTCATCGTCTTCAGAATCGGCACTTTCAGTCAGATCATCCTCCTCCGAATCAGAGTCGTCCGCATCACCATCTAAGCTATCTGTTACTAGCTTTTCGCTGACTTCGAATTTGCCAATTAGATCTAGCGCATGGGGTGTCAATAACGCTGTGGCAGGGACCCATCCTGATCTGTCGCTCATATTCTCACTCCAAGCGACGAGATATTGCCGACCAGATTCGCCATCTCGACTTGATAGGACTGCATCAATGGGGACAGAAACTTCGTCCAAGGCCTCCGAAGTATTCTGGTCGAGAGAATCCGAGGAGTCCAAGTTATCATCCAACAATTCCATATCAGAGTTGGGGGAAGAGTCGCGAGGTTGGAATACGTTTTCATCATCGTCACCAAGCTCCCTTCCGTTGCCAGGCTCCAAAATATCCAAGCCTTGCTCCTCGATGTTTGTGATGTAATCGTTCATCATTTCATCTTCAATGCTTCGGGTTGCGAGATGGCGACGGCTGTTGTTTCGCCTCTTCCGTGAATTCGAAGGTGACCCGCTAACTGAATCTGATAACTTGCTTTGCAAATCTACATGGTCGGTAGATGGAGACTCGAGCAAATGTCCTACTCCTTTCCCTTTAACTTGGCCTTTGCTACCCGATAAATGGAGCTCATCCATAGCTGAACCGCCACCAGCGGCGGATTGCTTATCTTCAGTATATATCGTCACGCTATCGTCGACTGTAGTGCGCATGGAGGTTTTCGAAGACTTGGCCCTAGTTGATGGCAAGCTCCCAAAGAATTTGCCGTTACTGTCTCGGCCCCTAAATAATATGACTTCTTCGCTAGAATTTGAGGGCGTTGGTGAAGATGATCGAATCTTGGGGGGCGGCAGGTTCGTTTCTATAGATTGACCGCCCTCCATATCGATAATAAATTGTTCTTGGACATCTTGCTCGTTACTTCCGCGGTGTTCTTCCGCATCCTCTGCGCCATGGGTATTTCCCACCGGCTCTGAAGAGTCCATAACCCTACCTATTCCAAGGTCGCTGTCGGATTCTTTAAGAGACATAGATTCCATAGCAGTCTCAGGGCCTGGTGTTTCGGGTGGCGGAAGAATACTGGCACTAACAAAACTGACTTTCGCATCTCGTAGTCGCAAATTGGACAATCTAGAGGGCTCGTGGCGCTGAGTATTTAGAGCCTCCGCTTGTAAAGAGAATGCTTCAATGAATCAGTGGCTGTTCGTTTGTTATGTGCTGGGTAAGAAGGGCTATAGAGCTGTCCCACTAACCTTGCGGATGTGATGCAGGTTTACTTGCACCTGAAAATGGGATAAAATCTGCTCCATCATCGTCCTCAACGTGCCTCCTGCCACCATCGCCACCGAAGCCACCACGACCACCACCACGGCCTCTTCGACCCTGTCCTCTACCATTGCTTTTGCCTGCCCCACCGCCTCTGGGGCCTTTCTTTGAGCGTGCCATCGTGAGCTTGCTATTTATATCATTTTCCCTCGGGTTTAGGGATGTAGAAAGGCAAAATTAGAAATTGCGTCTCGTGGCAAAGCTTTCAAGTGGCTCCTCAGTTACCGTGCCACAACAAATGCGCCGGAATAGTGGGCATATGCGGTCTGTGGAACAACGTCTAGAATATTGCTCTGAAACCAGTCTTTCTGGAAGTGGTTTTATGTGAACTTTATTGATTTATCAAGGAGAATCATCTACTGTATAAACATTGTGCGGTCTCCCATCGAGTATCCTTGCAAACACACTAAGATAACGGCGTCTTATCGTTCCAGGTAATGGATGTTGGCCCGTGCGGTACGTACTGGTAGCATGCCGGGTGACAGACATGACGCGCTCCACTGCACTTCAACTGCGCCTGCCCCTCATCAGTGCCTGCCTGCCATCATCCACGTCTTCGAATCCCTACAGTTGCTTACTAGACTTTTGAACGGCAATTTGTGTACGTGCGACCAACAACATATTCACGGCAAGATTTGGGCTACATCCTCAAAGCCCCTTCCAACCAGATGGCGGCTGTGGATTTCAGCCGCTACAAGCGTATAGTTCAATATCTCTGGGATCCAGAACCAACCAACCTTGACAGTTCAGATCTTCCACTCTGGTGCCTAGGAGATCAATATACGGCCCCATCTATGTCGAAGCAAGCTTCTATCCAGGCTTCTGTTCCTAGCGATATGGACCTATCTTCACAAAATACCTCTCACAAAACACCACAAAAATTCGATGTCGAGCAATCAATACAAGCGGTTACACCTCCGGAAAGCGTTGCCGGAGGTAGAGACTCTAGCTTTTCTCAAGAAGGGACTGTATCGGATGTTGAAGATGGAGGTTGGCCAGTTGCATTCCTTGACGACTTCGAATCTAAGTTACGGTTTTCCTACCGGAGTGGGTTTCCGGTTATTCCAAGGTCAGAGGACCCGAAAGCTTCCTCATCGATGAGTTTCTCAGTCCGGCTGCGAAGCCAACTGAATGATCAGGGTGGATTTGCTTCAGATACTGGCTGGGGGTGTATGATCAGGTCAGGACAAAGTCTTTTGGCTAATTCCATGGTGATCCTGCGGCTTTCTCGAGGTACGTATAGTTCAGCGTATAATTCAATACGTTCCACTTCTGACACCTTACAGGCTGGCGTCGTGGCGTAGGCAGAGACGAAGAACGAGAGATAGTGTCACTCTTCGCAGACGACCCTAGGGCGCCTTATTCCATCCACAAGTTCGTTGAACATGGCGCAGAGGCTTGTGGTAAATATCCCGGGCAGTGGTTTGGGCCATCGGCTACAGCACGATGCATACAGTAAGCCTACCCATAACTGCGAGGCCAAGTATTTTACATATTGAATGTTGCCAACAGGGAATTGTCAAAGCGCCACGAATCAGCAGATGTGAGGGTCTATATAACAGGCGATGGTTCGGATGTTTACAAGGACGCTTTTATGAGTGTTGCCAAACCTGATGGTGTGAACTTCAAGCCTACTCTTATACTTGTGGGAACACGTCTAGGTATAGATAAGGTTACTCCGGTGTACTGGGAGGCATTAAAATCATCATTGCAGATGCCACAATCTGTGGGAATTGCAGGGTATGTCTCCACCCATTATACTTGATGCACTCTCTTAACTGTCAACATCAGTGGCCGCCCATCTTCATCTCACTATTTTGTTGGGGTTCAAGGTTCACATTTCTTCTACCTTGACCCGCACCAGACGATGACTGCCCTTCCTTTCCATACAGATGTTGGGAATTATACCCCTGCAGAAATCGATTCTTGCCACACACGACGATTACGAAGGCTGCACATCAAAGAGATGGACCCTAGCATGCTTATTGGTTTTCTTATCCGAGATGAAAAGGATTGGGAGGCATGGTCCGATGATATTATGAGATTTCCTGGCAAAGGTATCGTGCATATCGCCGAAAACGACCCGGCTCAGCAGAGCCGGAGTCACGAGCGTGAAGGCGCTATTGACGATGTCGAGTCCTTCGACGAGGATGACAGTGAAGATTACGGCGAGGAACCTCCCCATTCATGACTAACTAGGAAGCCGTTCGATGTGAAACTTCGAATTGACCGTCACCCACGCATAAACACGACATACGTATGCCGATTGTCCAGGCTAGGGGCTCTCTGAGGAATGGCGGTGCTATCTATGCGATGTGGGGTATCCGGCATATGATGACCTAAGTGCCTCAAGCCATCCCTATAAAGTTGTATACTATCCTGCAATGCAACTTATAGTTTTCAGTGGGATATTTTGCCACGGCCACCTGCCTTTGGCTTTGCAACAGGCAGGCCGTGGTTCTCTGCCTTGATGTGATCGAAGAGCTTATTTTTAGAACTGAAGGAGCTATTACAGGTAGCGCATGTATTCTTGTGATACTGTTAGCATTGGCAGTGATTGAACGGAGTTAATTCTTACAATTTGGCTATCATCCTCCGCTTGCTGACGGGCGGCCTTTTTCGCACGTTTCGCCTTTGCTTTCCCAAGCTTCTTATTTTCTTCTGTGGGGGTTTCATACGTACCCCCATCACTTGAAAGTAAGACGTTATCGAGTGCCCGTGTCACATTGCCAATTGCATTTGGTTTTATGGAGCCATCTGTTTTCGGCGTTTCCTTGACTGGAAGCCCAGATATCCTACCCTCCACCTGCTCCCTGGGTGCATAATCGTCGTCATCCGTGCCATAGTCCGGTATTACCTGCGTAGTAGATTCTTCAGTGGTGCCATAGTCCTCTTCATTCTCCTTTGCAAGCGGGTCAACGCCGCTAGGGTCATCGTCGTTAGGACCAATCTCCGCATGGACCTTGTCAATCCCAACAACAGGTATGGCAGCGTCATCAGTAGCAGATTGTAATGAGTGAAATGAGGCCTCGGAATCGGAATTCCCTGGCTTAGAATGAAGTGCAGCATCAGGTGGGGTATCGGTATCCAGCTGGAATAGTTTATTCTCTTTCCGCATCTGCCGCGTTAATTCTCGAACAGCTTTGATATGTTTTTTGCTTTTTTCATGAACTTCATACTGTCTCTCGCTCTTAAAGATCTTGTTGCACGTAACGCATTCTACTACTTCCTCTTCCGATGCCTCGGAGTCTGAGAAGGTCCCCTCCTCTTCGGCGTATTGAGTTTGTGCCCATGCTGGCTGCACGTGCTCGTTTAGTTTTGCTTCGCGCATAGCCCTCGAGCGAGCAGCCTGAGCAGCTGCCGCATCCCTCAATGCTTGTTGTCGATCAGCTTCGGACTGAGTGTTTGGGATGTACCTAGGGTCCCGTTTCCGCACAAAGCCTACGAGCGACCTCACAGCATCATTAAACTCCCGGATTCCTTCATCTCGGAGACGCTTATTCTCTTTTTCCATTAGTCGTCTAACTCGACGATCGGGAGCATCTGCATAATTGTGGGCGTCTCTCCATGAGAATGACTTTCTGGTTGAGAAGCTGGCCCAAGCGACATAAAATGGTTTGACGACATGGTCATAACTAGCTTCCGCTGTCCCAAAGTCCGGGTAGTCGATCGGCGCTATGCCTTCCCAGTTGCACGCAGCATCCTCCTCCTTTGTGAGAGCTTCAAACACGGACTGAAGCCTTCCGTAGAAGCCGTCCAAGCTGTTCGTGAAGGGCATATTCGGGGAGAATTTCCCCATCAAAATAGTTAGGTCCGTGGCGCTGGTAAATTGCATATCGTGTTCGGAGTGGTCGCCGGATCCAATTTCGGAACCTCGAAGTATCGCATCTCGGTGAGAGTCATACCAGGCCCGTTCCTGGGGATCAGACAAGATCTGGTACGCTGATTGAACCTCTGCGAATAGTCTTGTTGAGTCTTCAACATCTCCGTAATTTCGATCTGGGTGCAGTTCTAAGGCCTTTTTTCTGTATGCTTTCTTGATCCTGAACGCCAGTCAGTTTTTGCTGGAAACAATTTAACTGCTTCAGTCTACGTACTCATCATCGCTGGCCTGGCGATCCACGCCGAGCAGCTCATAGTAACAGGTCTTCACATGCGCGCCTCCAGCATCTCCCTGCCCGCTAGACTTTTGCTGGTTCGTGGACTGCTGTGCGCCCATACTGTCTGCGGCGGAGGCATGCAAGGTCTCTTGACGTTATCGATATAAATAGGCAGAATAAAGTTGGGCGTTGGGCAATTATAGTTGTGTCACAGTTTCACACCCTGCGGACAGGGACCAACGTCTGAATAAAACCCCTTCCTGCTTCCGGTCACAGAAGCCAAGATATTTCGAGGCTCTATGGCTTATTTATATGAGGAGAACACCACATGGGACGGCTGCCAGCTCTGATAGACGACTGTCTTTATATGTTGTTGTATATTGTGCGTGCGTGTGTGTATGTACCGAGTACTTCGCACTCACAAAAGTTATGCACTGTTAAGTAAGTACTGTATGTACATATAAATTCACACACAACCACATTACTGTGACTAGGCCAACATAGGTTAGTACAATGTCACTCACGTGAAGATTACCTAATATAGGTACATATGATCGTTCAAGGTTGCAAGGGCCACAAGATCTAGAACCGCCACTGGCTTCCATCAGAAGTACTTAACCTCGCATCAACCTAAAATATCCTGACAGTGCATACAAACTTCGAAAACGCCAAGATAATTCCCAGATGCAAAGCAAACCCGCCTCAGTGCAATAGATTTACCATACGGTCACGCGCTGTATTATCCAACATGGGCATGAGCATGGTAACAGAGAACAGAGATATATCTATGCTACCCCGTCATTAAAAAAAGCAATGAAAGCAACTGAGAGAGACTGAGAGAGACAAACCAACGCAGATAGGCAGCCTTGCGATAAGATAACTACTACGCATCCTAGGCGCCCTTCCCAGATGATTATCGGAGCTTATACTGGCGCCCTCCTGACGTCCCTTCACGATGAAGTTTGCTCATGAGTTCAAGGAGGCCCTGGAGCGAGAGGGGTTCCCCTCACATTGGGTCGAAGCTGCGATACCTTATGGCCAGTTGAAGAAATGTATTAAGAAGGTGGAACGCGAGCTTAGGAGTTTTGGTTTAGATCCCCAGACCCTGGGTCTCTTTATGCCATCCAGCGACCAGAAGGATCAAAACAGTAACGATGGCAGTCCCGTAGGGTTCAAATACAAGTTCGCAGGTAAGCCCATGACCTATTCCCCATAGCCAAACTCTAGCTTACGGTTGCTGTTTCGAAGGCGACTCTGATGTCTTCCGCCCGACCTTGACTCTCTATATCCAGCGGACCCAGGGAAGCGACGTTGCCATTGATGCTACTCTATCACCGAGTACACGACAGTACCTACAGAACCTTGCACAGGCACAGGCACAGGAATGTGGCCAGAACTCTACCACTGGTCAACCCGGGGACATCAGCGAGTCCAAGGATGCTATGCCCAACGCGGATGTTGATTCTTCCACATCCTCAATAGACGCCAACTCTGACGTCCAGCGCATAGAGGTGCCTCTGACGTTTGACACCGAGTTTTTTGGGCTGTTGAAGAACGAAGTGTCTTCGTTGGATGAAATCCAAAGGGCCGAGCAAAGGGCGATGACAAACGAGATAAAGGCTCTGGGGGATGAAATTGGAAAGTTGGCTTTCCCCGCCAAAAATAATAAGACTGATATGGGTCGCTGGCGGACAATCTTTGACCTGTATCTCCAAGCCGGGGTGTTTTTCTCAACAAATGAGTTTGATCGCGGCAGTAGGGACAGCAATGTGGCATTGAAGCAGCTCCAGTGGTTTCAAGGGCAGGTTACCAAACTTAATCTACCAAGGTCCTTCAAACTCCCCAACAGTCGAGATGCTCTTGATAGGTTCACACGAATCAATATGACGCTTCTACGAAATTTGAAGTTTCAGGAAATCAATCAACTCGCCGTCACCAAAATTCTTAAAAGTTAGCAACTCCCCTCCCCCTATCCTATATGTATGTTCCATACTGATGTCAGTTAGAGTTTGACAAGCGGACATCTCTCGGTGCCAAGAAGGCATTTCCCCCGTTGATACAGTCAGATTTGCTCATGACTGAAACTATGGCCAAGGCTGTCTGTGCTGGGGTTTCAAACGAGATAATCCGCATTGTCCCACAACTGGACGATTACCTCTGCCCGGTATGCTTCACCATATCTTACAAACCTGTTCGATTGAAGTGTAACCACGTCTTCTGTATACGATGCATGATCGAGATGCAGAATGCCAATTCTAAGCATTGTCCTCTCTGTAGAGGAGATGTTGTCATGGAGGCAGATGCCTGTGAGTAACCCAATCTGGCCATCGGGTCCTAGCTGGTGCTAATTTGGATGTAGCGAGTGTTGATAAGAATTTATCTGTCTTCCTTAAGAAATATTTTCCGAAGGAAACGAAGGCCAAGCAACAAGAGAATGACATCGCAGCCAGCATTGAGATGTATGGAGAAGACTTCGCCAATGTGAAGTGCTTGGTGATGTAGCCGGAGAAGGCAATATTTAGCTTGAAGTCCTGGAGGTGTGTCATATCCCACAACCCCGTTGTGGGGGCCATGGAGGAGGCGCATTGCAGGCATTTTTTGCGTGGGTGTAGCGGTTGTAATATGAACGAGCATTGGAGTTGTATATATGGTGTATAGTTTTATCCACTGGCGCGAGCTGCCTCTCTAGAGCACTTGTTTGATGTTTGGCTGGGTCCCATATCTGGGAAATGTATTTATTTATTTAATTTAATTTAATTATTGTCGAACCAATTTATAGACGTGAGCGGTTAGACAGGTACGTACCGAGATGTACGAAAATGGAATACTGCAGACCCGAAGCGCGACATCCTACGGAGCATCGGTGAGCAATTCGCATAGATATGCCAGTCTGAAGTTGTGAAGCTCTGCCAACCATGTTGTTGCACGGTAAGTCCAAAAATGTCATCATGGATGGCGGGGTACCTTGGTGGGCATACCGCCTCATGCTGCGCTAAGATAACGAGCTCCATGATTCCGCCCTTGTAATCGCACCCAACCCCACGACAACGAAGAGCAACATGCCATCGCCACACTGAATATTGTTACCTGACACTGAATCGCAACAATGCCACGCTTACTATGGCAGTGACAATATTCCAAGCAAGGTACGGACCGCAGAGGTCAATTTTCACCATGTATTAACGAAGCACAGTGACACATTTATAAGTTGTATATACTTTCGAGCTCCACCATGGCACCAGGAACAACAATCAGTGACCTACCTGATGAAGTACTGGACCAAATTCTCTACTATCTGAGCCCCGAGCAGACCATACTCAACGTCCGGCGAGCATCCAGGCGCTTTGCTAGACTCAGCGAAGAACCCTTGCTATGGCGGTACTATTGTCGCACCGAGTACGCCTACTGGGACGCCAAACATAAAATCAAGCAGAAATTTGGCGGCGATGTTAGCGATGTGGAATGGAAAAAGCTTTACATATACCGAAAAAATATCGATATTCGTACATCCGAGTTATTAGACAGCATACTTTCCGAACAAATAGGGCGTATTAACAAGACGAATGAAATAAGTGAGTTTGGCTACGACGCCAAAGATATTCTGCTGCAACACTGCCGGGCAGAAACCGATACAGACGATGTACTTGCGAGGAGGTGCGTATTGGACCAACAGTGTCTATTCATACAATGGAAGCTGGAAGAGCTAAGTGGGCAACCAGGTTTCACAGTAGTTCTGTCCTCGATCATATCCACAGAGCAAAGGCGCTTGACGAATGGCACAAGCTGAGTAGAGGAGATGATATTTCTATGGAACATGCCCTAGGCTGCTTTGACATGTTCGTGTTGCACGACCGCAATGGGGATATCTGTGAAGTAAGCATCAACTTTTATATTTTTGCCTCCACATTCTTGGTGCTGATAATTCGCGCCAGATATCGGATATGCTAGACAGGTTAGCTGAAAAGCTGAAAGCTGCCCACGTTGATTTCAACGACCTATCTCAGCGCCGCAAAGCACTTGTGATCGCTCGCTTCCTCAAAGACAATGACCTCACTGGCATGGCTTCTGAGTTGCGCTACCGGGATCTCAAGAACAACTTCATTGGCATTGCGCTCCAGGACGAAAACCACCCTTCGCTGCCACTCATATCCGCAGCCATATTCTGTGCTGTGGCTCGCCGGCTCGGGCTGAATGCGGGATGCTGCGACTTTCCAAACCATGTACACGCTGTTGTCTCTCCAAATAATGGGGAGACGCTTGACGGGCCAATTCAAAAAGCAAGCTTAGGCCCACCAGAGCCAATGTACCTGGATCCCTATAGGTCTGACGGAGAGGTCCCAGTTGAACACCTCAAAACCCAACTGCGGGCATGGGGTGTGCAGGACAATGATTTCCCTAATTTCCTTAACCACATGGGCACGCGAAGGATTGCTTGCCGTACATCGAAGAGTATACTTACCACCATTCATGAGTTTAGAGGCCTCGGTGGAAACGAAGCAAATAATTTTGGCCATCCTTCTATCAAGCTATATGGAAACCCATTCGCTGATATGGACAACGCATTCTACTCGGCTCTCTGGTCGAACTTCCTACTCTCCCGTATGCCCGGGCGCGCGGCTACAATTGACCAGGTACAGTTCATTCCTATAATACTAGAGCGATTCGAGCACCTTTATAATATGGATGGTGTATTCTTGGAGAAGTATATCTGTGAATCTCCCAGCCTTTTGGTGCGAACCGACCTTGCACGGCTTGTCGAAGCAATCCGAATTGTACGAGCAAGTGATAAGATACCGAAGCAAGTAAGACCACGAGATAGGCAGGCACCTCATGCAAAAATCAAGTACGAAGTTGGACAAGTATTTCGACACAAAAGATACGGTTATATGGCTGTTATTACGGGATGGGATATTGAGTGCACAAAGAACTCGAGATGGATGGAGCAAAACAATGTGGACGCTCTGCACAAAGGACAGCACCAGAGTTTTTATCACGTACTGTAAGACGCCACCCACCTCCGCACATTGGACAGTACTGACGAAAATGACATAGCGTTGAAGATACGAGTATTCGATATGTGGCCGAAGAGAACGTGGAAGTGATTGAACCAGATAACCCCTTTTCGCTGATGAGTCTTGCCGGGAGATTCTTTAAGCGCTGGGATAGCTCGAGACACAGATTTGTGTCAAACATACGGGACGAATACCCCGATGATTAGCATGGTTGTATGGAAGGATTAATGTTATGTTTGAGTAGAGATATATTCGCCGGAGAATTTCACTACCTGAACCTGGACCGTTAACCTTGTTAATCTACTCATGGTCGTGGCCATGTGATGCCTCATTTGTTAGATATTTGAGCATATTCTTATCAGCGAGTGCAGCCAACCAGGTATTAACCATGGGAGTATAGTCATGGCACCGAGTTGCTGCTCTTTCTTCGTCCTGCTGAATAGCGGCCTCCTCTTCGATATATGAAGCTCTCATTCGTGTCTGTGAATCAGAAAGCTGTTTCCAGAGGCCAAGTAGGCGCTCCGTCGTAATAGTTGAGGTTTGGATCTCTTGCAGAATATGAGGAGAGACAGACACGGACTCTAAATGTTGCTGGGTGATACCATACGAGGCATTTGGCCCCGCAAGAGTTTTTTCCAAATACTGGCTGTCAACGAAACTTCGCCAATCTGGTTGAAAGCTTGCAAGCTGTTCTTCAATAGCGGCTTTTGTGCGGATATTTTCAGCGAGATCGTTGTGAACGGCCAGTAGAGGGCTTTGGCATAGTGCAAGAAGGCTGAACTGAAATTGATCTCCATCATACTTCTGCATACGTTTTTCAATAATCGACCGGGCGAGACCCATCCAATCGTCACCAAAGTATTCTCCTACAAGAGGGTTAGGAACGTGGTTCTTAATAGAGAAATTAGCCGTACCAAGGTTCATGGGTTGCCTTTCTAGCCCGTCCAGTTTCCATAGCTTGCCATCTATTGGGACAAGTGAAATAAAGTGAAAGCCAGCCTGCTCTTGTTCGATATTTTTCCCCATATTTCCTGGTAACTTGGCCTTCGATGTGACATCGTTCGAAAGGAACAAGTCGGAATTGAGCATGTCCATCTTCCTGAAATTTGTATCGTCAGTGCCTCTGTATCCATTGGAGATAGATATCAAACTTACCGTGAGAACGAATTATGGATTTTCCGAAGGTAGTCATGATTGCCGACTGTGTATCCACGAAGTGCAGGAGTTAGTGGCATTGAAAAGTCCTTCAACGCATTCAAAGTCGGTCCAAGGTCAACTCCCCGTGTATTCATTGCTATGTTGAGCAGGGCGATAGTTGCGCATGCGTTACTTGTAGTCTGGGATAAGAGTTAGATAGATTATTATTTCATAACCAGAGGCCAGCGTACCTGATTTGCGAACCAGATATTGTCCGGGCAAGTTGCCTCCTGCATCGCCGGGTCATCCTCTTCGAACCGAAAAAGGAAAATCAACCCATGTATTGGCTTCCTGTCAGAAGTTGTCAGTGTTCATAACCAAGTTCTCTACCAAGAGGCACCAACGGCAGGAAGCTTAGCATTTCATCATCTAAACTAAATACTTCCTGGACCTTGACGCCAGTTACACCGAGGTGCCGAAGAATTACATTGAAGAAAGCCTGATTGAGTCGTAAGCATAGTGAACAAGTCCCCTTGCAGCATAATACGACAACCCGAAGATCAAGGCAGAAGACTACATACAGGCTCCGATTCAACCTCGCACCACCCTTTCCACTTGTCAAGGTCTGATTTCGTTGTTGCCTTTGTAATAAAATCCAGAGGGTCGTCTATGTGACACCTTGAGGTCTGGGGGCGCTTGGATACTCTTTTGGGCCTTTGGTTATGAGGGTTATCCTCAAGTTTTGGGGCTCTGGCTTCACATGCTACGTCATCTTTTCCTTCCAAGTGTGGAGGCTCAGAGTAAGTGCCAGCATTGTGAGTTGCTGCGTTCCCTTCGGCCTCGAAATCTGGGGCTGGTGTTGTCCGTTCACCAGTCTTGTGGCGAGCTGACCTTCGAGGAACTTGTGAGCTTGAGTTACTCAACTTGGACCGGCCAGACATATTCATTCAAGTTGATCGTGACTGATCATAATGTATCGATTGACTAATGGTCCCTGAAAAAACCATAAGTCCTCATAGATGGAAGAGTAATTATGGGTATATTGGACTTTATTAAATATAAAGCACGTGTTGGTGAAGGTTAAGTGAGTACGTGCCTGGCGGAGCACAGACCACCCTGATCGTTTTGCTGTCGCCGCGTCTGTCGGCGCGTCTACTTGTTGCTTGCGGTACCGACCTATTTGAAATAAAAAAACGTCAACATCACAAAGCGCCGCCAACAAACACCATCGAAGCAAAGATATTCCCATGATACCTTTGCAGCATACAGATTATACAGTGCTTTCTGCCACCTTCGAATAGCTTGGACTGAGTGTCCCTTTGGACCTCAAAAGACCCCTCGCAAGACTATGCCATGAACGGAACTCCTCGTCTGAGGTCCTCATACCCTTCGACTCCAGAAAGCCAGAAGCGAACAGCTTCAAAGATACCCTCATCTGGAGGAGAAGGGTCTCGAATTCCGTTACAAGCTATATCTCGCTCAGCAAGACCCCCAACGACAACATCTCAACCCTTAATTCCCCTTACGGTGCTAGATGCACCCAGCCAAAGACTCTATGTCTGCGCTTTGTATATCGCTTTATTAGCATGGCGCCTTTACGATTGGTCAAACCTCGTCGAAGATGAGGCTGAGTCGTTCTGGCTTTTTATAAAATGGGTTGCTTTGGACGGGATCGTTTTATTTGGGCTTCCAGAATTGCGGATACCCTGGCTAGAATGGTCCAGTACAGCCACAACTGGAATATTTTTGATCCACGCCATCGTGAATGGAATGCTGATGTTCAGAGTTCCAGTGAGTAGAGGACCCCATCTGACAATGTTCATTAACTGACGACTTGACAAAGATACCAATTGAAGCCGGACTGGCTGTTGTGGCCCGGCATCTCTACGATCGCGAGCTATCCATATCCGAAAACCGTGTGAAGCCAGCTAGCATTTTGCACAACTCTTCCCTAATTATGGGCAAGCAGATCATCAATATATTGCCTGAAGGGTTCGTCCAGCCCCGACTCCTCGTCCCGCTGCATTTGCTTACTTGATGATAGTTCTGTGACGCTGAATCCGGAAGGCCACCCGTTTTGCATCGAAAATAAGAATTCGATTGTGAAATTACCCATACGACTAAACCAGACCGATCCCGTCTATATTGAACTTCTCCGTTTGGACTTTGAAACCAGCAAAAACGAGTCTATAATTATTAACCACAAGGAGTTACAGGCTCTCAAGAAACAGGCGGAGAAACGGCGCCCTAGAGACTCCGAGACGCTGACGCTCGACTATGCCGTCAAAAAGCCGGGTCTGTACAGATTACAGACCGTTATGGAGAAGTCGAATCTAGAGGTCCAACGGCGAATGTCTGATACACTGGTTGTCCTATGCCCCAAAGCAGTGATTCAGCCTTCTCTGGCAAACAAATGTATCGGTGACCTTTCCGATTTAACAATCCAAGTTACTGGTACTCCTCCGTTGAAAATCGTATACAGCCGACGAATCAATGAAATGGATGAAAGCTTCCACTTCCAAAGCCTTCAGCCTGAAGATTTGGTGTCGCCACTTTTGGGCGCAACTCGTGCCTCAACCTTTGGTGCTTCTTATGAAGAAGATATGTCTTGGGGTGGATTACACTCGATAAATGTGCGGCTCAATGAATCTATGGCGTCCTCTGGGCGCTGGCTATATTCGATTGATGAAATACACGATGCCACTGGCAACATAGCAAACTTTTCATCTCGAGGAGAGGAAGAGACTATCCATTCCAAGGGCACCCACCTTGAACATGCATTCACAGTTCACGAGCGACCCATTGCGCAGCTAGATTTGGCCTCATCTGGCGGCCAGCTACGAGTTGCTAGTGGACGCTCCGCAGAGTTTCCTATCAAGATCAGCTCTTCAGGTGGATCCTCCGAAGAATACGGCCATGCGATTGCCTATCGATTTTCTCCTATTGATACACTTGCTGCGAATGGCGACCACGGCAGCGAGTCCATTGTTGTAGAATTTACTACGAAGTCTTCACGCCAACGGCCCTCCATTCATAAGCCTGGTCTTTATACCCTTCTGAGCATCTCGAGCCAACACTGCGAGGGTGAAATCCGAGAACCGTCGTCGGTCCTACTCATGAACCCACCGAAACCCAACTTAGCAATTTCATCGGAGGATATCCACGATAAATGCGCCGACAATTCAATTGGGATCATGGTGGATATGGATCTCAGTGGTACTCCACCATTCGTTGTCAGATATGAAGTTGAACAAGGTAAAACTGTTGATCGCCAGCAGATCCAAATTGATGGCTCGAGACATCAGCTAGAGCTCAAACCTAGGGAGGCTGGCCACTTCACTTACCGCTTTACAAGCATCGATGATGCTGTGTACAAGGACCACTCGATAATTTCGTCTGAACTCACCCTTGAACAAGACGTGAAGCCACCCGCATCTGCATATTTTGTCAGCTTTGACCAGGTCGTGGCTTGCATTGATGAGCCGGTGCAAACTAAAGTCTTACTATCTGGCGAGCCTCCTTTCACTCTTGAATATGAGCTAGCCTACGGTGGGAAACGGAAGAAGCATAAAGTGCCTGACATAAACGCGTACCAGTATACGATTACTACAGACCCACTTACGCGAGGCGGGGACTATTCTCTTGCTCTTGCAAGCGCACAAGACAAAACAGGCTGCAAAATCTTTCTAAATGACGAGATCAGAATTAACGTCCGACGGCAGCGTCCGAAGGCGTCCTGGGCTCAGATTGAGTCCAGGAGGTCCGTAATGACGTTAGAGGATAAAATCGTCGATTTGCCTCTTCGATTGGAGGGCGAGGCTCCCTGGACGATAACGTACCGCAACCTGAACGACACGTCAAAGGTCGAGAAGGTCGTAAAACAGCGAAGCAATGACCACATTCAAATTAATGGACGCGGTATCTACAAACTCGAAAGCGTGCATGATAGACAATGCCCTGGCACTGTTGATGAGCCAGCCTCCTTGTTTGAGGTGAACTGGCTTGCTAGACCACAGCTCAGAATTTCGGACAGCTCGGGTATCCAGCAGCAAGGCAACAGATACGTGAAAAGAGAGGTTTGTGAGGGCGATGTGGACGCAATGGAAGTTAAGCTCTCCGGTAAGCAAGACACTCTAAATATTTGAAACTGTTTTAACACGTATGAAGGATCCCCGCCGTACCATCTCAAGTACCAGCATCACCACAAGCCTGATCGTGGGTCACAATCCGTCAATGTCAAAGAAATAGATGCCGCCTTGGGCAGCGTAACCATTCCGATGGATACGAGCAAGGCCGGCTCTCAGACATATGACTTCAGTGAGCTTTCTGATAACGCTTACGATCATGACTCCAAAAAGCACACTCCATTAATAGTGCAGCAAACCGTGAACCCAAAACCCTTGGCCACATTTGTGAAACCAGGCCAGTCTTACAAATACTGCAAAGAAGAAGAATCTGGAGATGAAGTCATTCCGATCGAATTGCACGGCCTACCACCGTTCTACCTGGAGATCGATATCAAGCACCAGAGCAGTTCCAGACCTGAAACGGTAAAGCTTGCGAATATCGATTCCAACCACTACGATTTCCGTATCCCTCATAGGGTGTTGTCGCTCGGGGCCCATCATTTGAGTGTGCGCAAGGTCCGCGATTCGCGTGGCTGTCAAACAAAGCTAGAATATGGAGCCCCCAAGGTTCAAGTGCAGGTATTCGATGTCCCGACTATATATGCGCTCGAACCTAAAGTGGATTATTGTGTTGGGGACCGGATCTCATACACATTGTCAGGCACGCCGCCTTTTGATATTTACTACAATTTCGGCGACGTTCAAAGGAAAGCCAAATCCTCAAGTACGAATTTCAGACGCATTGCAGAAAAGCCCGGTAACTTCACCATCACTTCCATCTCGGATCGAGCTAGTGAATGCAAGGCAAAGATTGGTATCACCAAGACGATCCACGAGATGCCAAGCGTGAAGATCAGTAAAGGCAGGCAGGTTTCAGTTGATATCCATGAAGGCGGGCAGGCGCAGATCCTCTTCGAGTTTTGGGGTACGCCGCCCTTCGAATTTACATATACCAGAAGCACAAACGCACGAAAAGGTCATAAGTCTCAGGTGTTGGAGACAAAGCACGATATCTCATTTGAGCATAGTAAAACCGTGCTAGCATCCCAAGAAGGCACTTACGAAGTCGTTGCAATCAAGGACAAGTTTTGCGCGTTTTCGACTCAGAGAATTGACGGGAAGACAGAGAAATTACTTCAATGATGGCAGCAGGGTTTAGTGGGTATACAATGTAATCGGCGTTAATGCTACTGTAATTATATAGGCATAATTTTTTTGAAATGCTTGGTTGCAAAGGATGCAATTTTGTAGTGCATAGAGCACAATGCGGAGGGGCTAGGAATATATTCCATTCTCACAAGGCAGCCTTTTCTAGTGTTCTCCAAGCTCCACTTGACTCGTCCTGGACGACCTTGTCTTCGTCTTGTAATTTATATAAAACTTGCATGACACCCCCATGAGCCGGGAGGTGCAAGTGTTCCGGCACATCCTTGTATACCACTTTCACAATTTCCATGCTTTCCCAGCCGGGCTTCTGCTCAGAACTGCCCTCCTTTGCTGACAGGTTTGGTGACCTTAGGACTTGAAGAACTTGATCTTCTCGCTGTTGTCTGTGGCGGATGTACTCGGAGATTTTTGCCCTACCATTATCGATGACATCTCCGTGCCCTGGGTATGCTCTACCGTTAAACATAGTATCCATCTTTTTCAGGCTGGTTATATAGCTCGAGAGGTCCTCGAAGACCGCAGTGCCATGCCCCAAAACATTATCTGCCGTGAACATGGCATCCTCCTCTTCCAGAATAAGAGCCATATGATCTTGGGTGTGACCTGGCGAGTACACGGCGCGTAGGGTTGCTCCCTCCACCTTGAATACTTCGCCATCTGAGATATTCAGCTGACCATCATCTGGCCGATGCTTGTGGACCTTCACCGCCGGGTACGTTTCGCGGAGTTGCTTTATGCCTCCTACATGGTCGCCATGCCAGTGACTGATCAGAGTGCTACTTATTGTTGCATTCTCGGCAAGAAGAACAGTCTGGATGGCTTTAATCCATGATGGGCGCCCTTCACCCGTGTCTATTAGAACCCTTTGTTGGCCCGTTCCCACGATATACGTGTTGGTTCCTTGCCAATATGTGTTAATTACCGACTAAACGAAATAGAGATAGATGTATACCTTGGAGCGTAAACTTGCACTTGTTATCAGATCGTTGTCATTAGCGGATGCAATCGAAGCACTTACCTTTCCTGGATTGCCACCTAGAATTCGGATGACACGGGAACTGAGCCTCGTCACTTCGGGGAGCTGCAAGAGTTGAGTCGCCATTGCGGATGCTATCACGGTACAAGAAAGTTGTGCCTAGCTAAGATGCTTTGTAAGTTACATGGAAGACCTTATATCTTAGTCTGGGGGCATTGACGTGCTGGGGGACAACCTCGGCACCCCCACAATCAACCCACTGATAACGGAACAACGTTTACTCCGAAAGGCCTCGCTCAACTTTCGCGCGGCTACCGAATTCATGTTCTTAATTATCAGTTTAGTCGCACAAGACGGACCCGTTGTTGCCAAATCCCATGAAGTAGCTGCTATTCCTTGTCGATGGCAGGATCCCGACCTATGACACCTGCATCACCCAAACCTAACAAAACAAAAGATCCGAATCCCGGGATTCCCATTTACGGCTGTGGTAGGTTCACCACATTGGTGTTGGAAACTGCACAGGTCCATATACTAACTTCAAATCCAGAACACATCCAACGGCTTCTCACAAAAAGCCAAGATGTAACAACGAATACTATCCAGCACTATAAGATGCTACTTCGCGTCATCTTCGACAATACCCCAATAATACCCCAAACCTCCAAATCTGTGGACAAACGCCCAGTCACATCCCTCATACCGAACTACCTTTGCCTTCAATGCCCGACCACAACCACCGCCAAAGACCGACTAAAGCATGGGAAACTCAAAGCCCATATGTTTTGTGGGACTATTATCCGACGAGAGTTAATCAATTGCTAACACCGCCCAGATGTGGACTCGAGAAGCGGCGGCCTTTTTTGCCAGATGTGCGATGATTTTGTCTGGGACCCTACCTTGGAGGAATTGAGACTCCGTAAAATTGGCACTGGCTCGTTTTCAAGTAACTTGCACATACACCCCCAGAGCCGAGATATGGTCGTATTGATTCATCGCAGGTCGAAAACGAAAACGAGACGAGCCTTTCACAGATCCGGCGAAAGACGACACAGCATACATGTCTATAAATACCACTGCCGCGCCATGTCGAGCCACCGGGCTTCGTGGGATTTTTAATATGGGAAGTACTTGCTTTATGAGCGTTATTCTGCAAAGTTTTGTACACAACCCTCTTCTCAGAAACTTTTACCTCCGTGATGGACACCAAGTAGGACAGTGCACGCAGGACAACTGCTTGAGCTGCGGCATGGATGAACTTTTCCAGGCCTTTTACTCCGAAGAGACTACATCTAGCTATGTTGCTTCCAAGATGCTGTCCGATTCGTGGCTTTGCCAGCAAGCGGCCTTTTCGGAACTCGCCGGGTACGATGAACACGATGCCCACGAATACTTTCAGTTCCTTGCGGAAGAACTTCATAGGACAAATCGACAGGAGCGACATACTTCCCCCACAGGGGCGAATGCGTCTATTGTCTCACACTTAACGAACAACTGCGATTGCATCGTCCACCAGACGTTCTACGGTAAATTCCAGAGCACCTTGACATGCCAGAACTGCGGCGTGGTGACAACTTCCGTGGAGCCATTCTTGGATCTCAGTCTAGCCATTGACAGTATAGCAAAGAGACAGGGTAATAATAGCGGGGAGAGTAGCCATGGTTGGTCTCAGCCATTGACACTTCAACGGTGTCTTGATGTGGAGTACATGCAACCCGAAAGATGCGAATACTCTTGCCGCAGTTGTGATAGCCCACAAGAAGCAAGGAAGCAGCTAAGCATCAAGAATTTACCAAATGTGCTCTGCATTCAGTTCAAGGTTAGTCGTGCTAATCGCATAAAAACGTTGTCGGAGTTAACGCAGTAACAAAAAGAGGTTCGAACATCACAAGAGCCTTCGTACGAGCGCGAAGATACACTTGAAAGTGCAGTTCCCCCTCCAGCTTAATATGCTGCCATACACGAATCGAGCAAGAACCCAGGATACCAGCGAGAACTTCGAATTGGCAAGATCCTGTACCTACGACCTTCTTAGTGTTGTAGTGCATGTCGGCAAGCTGAATTCTGGTGAGTTGCGAGAACAAATAAGGTTTGGTCTCGAAATTAACACGTCCAGGCCATTACATTTCATACTCAAGGGTGGGAAACCAGGTACGTGTGCATCATTTGGACGACCTATAGCATTACTAATTTGAACAGTGGTTCAAGTTTGATGATCATAAAGTCACTATGGCATCCGAGTCTCACGTTTTGGGAGCTGAGGCCTTTCTTTTATTCTACATTATTCGGTCTCTGGCGTAAGCAGTCTCGGAAACAGACGGGGGAGTATATTTGGCAGGAGTTCATCATAGGTTGACTAACGGATTTTTCATGGGAGTCGGATTCTACTTTAAATATATAAAGGTGTACTGTACTGCAGCTGTGGACAGACGATTTAGTCTCTCCACTTCCAGCTAGAACACTCGAAATTCGCATAGCAATAGAATTCATTGCTCAACCCCTTTGCGTGCACTGGTTCAAAATCGGTTGTATGAACTCCCAGTGGCCCGTATAGCTTATTGACTAGAGAACTCATTCGCTCCCCAGTACAAACTATCACTCGTGATGCTGGGTCTGAGCTGGTTTGGCTTTGGGGAGCCTCCGAAGGCTTAGAAAGCCATCGAGCAGTCAGGGCAGCTTCATTAGAGTCAGTATTCCCTCTCAAATGGTTAGGGGTAGCTGTTTAATCACCCTTGGTTTGGCAATCTTCACTGAGGAAGGGAGGATCGCATATAATATGGTCTATGGAACCTTTCATCGATGCTGTGCTTGGTTAGAAGCGGTTCTCCACAAGATTAACAGATTCACTTACGTGGAAGTTTAAGAGGGTACTTGTAGTCGTAGAAAACGAACTCGGGGAAGATGCTAAATCGCTCATCAAATTCAAGGAGATATATCTCTGGAATCTTGTCGGCTGTCATCGATGTGGAGGCCTGCACGTGTTAGATGTTGACAAGAAAAATTATTCAGCGACTGTTGCAGTGCTACTAACAATGATATTTTTCAACTGAACAAAGGCACTTGGAGCTGAGATGACAGCAATTGTTGATTTGTTATCACACTTGGCGAGGAGCTCCCGGGCAAAGATATCAGCAGTTTCTTGCGAATACTTCCTTCATTAGTCATGAATGCACGATTGTGGGAGTATTTGAGGTGAACAAACCCAAAACTGGGAATCATTCCAGTTTTCCGTGAAGGTGTCCATTGTTATGATGTCTCCTGTGTTTTTCTTCGCCTTCAAGTTTTCGAGCTCTTTCTCCTTTGCATCACGATCTGCATAAAACTCCTTCAGCGCTTCAAGGGCGGACCCTGACAACATCCTTCATTACTGTCAGTCAACAAAGCCCAAGTTAGCATGCAGATTATTATACTAACGGAATGTCGGAATCGTCATCTTGAATCTCGCTCATCCTGAATGTCCCCTCCGTGGCGCTCGTTTAGTGTATCCGAAATAGAACCAGCGATTTGTTTGGCCAATTCGCCATGGAATTTCAGCACGGGATGGACGAGCTACTTTGTCTAGGCCCTTTTTTTCAGTCTACTACGTGACCCCTGGGCGTAATTCAAGTCTTGAAATTTATATCAGTTGTTGATTTCGACGTCAGCGTAAAAGTGTGATGACGGGTGGATAGCCGACACTAAATCGCTTGGTAAAATGTGTTGATACACAAACGATGGGGGCGAGCCAATCTGTCGCCTCACCATGGTCTTTCCACATCATTACAAAACGAGAGGATAGTGCACATTTCACGTTACGAGTGATCCCAGTTGATATAAACACGACTAATTCTATATACAAATCTCAAGTCTACATACGATAGCAATGTCAAGGTCAAATGACTTCTACTGATCGTCAAGAACGTGCAAATACTTTTTCTCCTCGCGCTTCTCACGTTCTGTCGCAGGTGGAAGATCATAGAAAGCAGCGCTGCGGTACGATTGCTATTTGGCGGTTAGAGAATTGTATTAGAGCAAGGGTCAAGAAACGTACTAGGTAGTGGAAGGTCAAGTTCGCGAGATCAGCAGGCTCTATGTCCAGGTCCTTGAATGTCTTTGCTGTCTGGTCGATGTGCTGGTCGATAAATTCCCTCTCTATTTCGTCGCCAGACAGAACGGGCCACCAAAGAGCTTTGTTCAGGATTGTCGCGGCTGGCTTTAGTATGGACTTGGGCACGTTGATGTGCCTGCGGTGCTTGTGAATTTCTTTGTCCACCAATTCCGCAATCTCGGCTGTAGAGTAGTCCTTTGGCCCAAACAGTTCATACGTCTGTGAAGCTGTACTGTCGTCATTCAACATCTTCTCTAGAGCATGTCCGACATCAATGACCTAAGTATACGTTAGTCCCTATACCTATGGATATGGTGCAATGGGATAAATCATACGTGGACTGGCTTGTAACGTTCCTCCATGTTATTAGAGGTGAGGAGATTGGTTACACCAGCAAGCTTATGGAGAAGACGGTCTTCGAATCCGAACATTGGCGCAGGTCTGACAATAGTTGTTTCGGGGAAGATAGAACGGACAACGGACTCTCCTCGGGCCTAGAGCCTTCGTTAACGTAATCCAGGTGTATGTGAAGTTAGAAGCTGACCTTGGTTCTATAGAATTCCGATGTGGAGTTGGCATCTGCATTGTAGGATGAGACGTGGACAAATCGATCAACGTCGTATTTTGCTACGGCGTCTGCAATTCTCTCTGCGCCTTCGACGTGAACGTCCTCCAAATCAAAGTTCCTACAAATAAATTAGCATTGTGTAGTTATCCCATATGTTCTTAGGGATGTCCCATACTTCGTTGGGTATGATCGGCCGACCAAATTGTAGACAATATCGGAATGCCTGACACTCTCCTCGAGAGACTCTGTGTTTCGGAGATCGTACTCCTGCAACCATTGATTAGCCGCATGTACAAGCTTTGTAGCTTTGATCATATACCATAAAAATAATGCGGCCCAAGTCACCGGTAACCTTCAGGTGACGCTTCGCCATTTCCTCCCGGTACGGAATGATAACAGTGCATCCTTGCCTTGCTGTATGGGCCTTAGTTAGCAATCATGGTCAAGTGGTATGTTCATCTGTTGGCGACGCACCAAGTCTATTCACAATGTATCGTCCAAGAAAACCGGTGGCGCCAAATACGGTCGCAGTGTGGCCTGGAAATCGATGTTAGTCGGAAGCCAATTGGCATCAGGAGTCTCGGGAGGTATACCTCCAAGGGAGGACCTAGTAAAATAAGTCAGTATTGATCAATATAAGGGCCAATGGCTGTATTTACCTTCCACCCTGGACCTTGAGGATGGGCTTTCCGGTCCTAGTGATTGAGATGTCGGAGACATTCCGGGACGCAATTGGACTGATGTAGCTTTTCGGCCGAGCTGCAGCCCGAAGAGCAGCCGTACTGGACGGACTGCAGGACTTCATTGTAGCGGAGAAGTCAGGGTTGGTATCTGATGTTGTTGGAATTGGCTGGTGGATTGACGGTTGTCTGGAGACTAGCGCTTGATTCGCTTCTCGCGTCGGCATCGGCGTCTGCGTCTGCGTTGCCGCCTACCCCAAGCGAAGCTCCAAGGTATAGCTTGGGTGCTTGCGGCTCAAGCCAAACAAACATCAACGAAACATCTCAGTCAAGAATCAAAAAGAAACAACCGCAGTCCGAATTACTTCGTCTTGACATTTCAACATCGTAATCAACAGAGGTGTATATCGTTGCGGCACCGCCATGAATATCGACACGATCCCAGATTTTCTGGCTGAGCAACGAGACGCGGCCCCGGCGGAACTTCAACATCTCTTCATCTCCTTTGAAGATTACTGGGAGAGGAAGCTATGGCATCAGTTGACAGATGCACTTGTTGAGTTTTTCAACAGCCCGGAGAGCGGACCCCAAAGACTTGCCTTTTATAAGACATTCATCCTCACCTTCGCCGATAAGATCAACCAACTCAGACTTGTTACCCTGGCACTCAACGCTGCCAGCCAGTGCAGAGGTAATGATTTTAGATTTCCTCTGGCCTTCGTCTACTGACTATAAATTTACTAGATAGCCAAGAACGCCTGTCTTTCCTGAATTCTGTTGCGGCGAAGGTCAACAGCCCAAAATCCCAGGATGCATACGTCTACGCCATTGTTGCGGTTGCAACAGTTAAACTCGAACTACAGGATCTCAGCGGGTCCAGAGCAGATCTTGATAATGCAGAGAAGATTCTAGACCACTTTGACTCTGTTGAAACCATCGTTCATGCGGCGTTCTACCGCGTTAACGCTGATTACTACCAAGTGAGCCCCGTCCAGTTCATGCCGCAACGAGGATACCAGTTAACACACGGATCAGGCAAAACTAGATTTCGCATCGTATTACCGAAACGCCCTATTATACCTTGCGTGTATCGACCTGGCTGATCTCACACCTACGGAAAGGCGGAACCGCGCATATGACTTGAGCATTGCTGCCCTTATCTCAACCTCGATATACAATTTCGGAGAACTACTTCTGCATCCTATTCTGGACTCTCTAGTAAACGAGGACGCTTGGTTGGTGAAGCTGCTGTTTGCATTCAACAGAGGAGATTTGGCTGCGTACGACGTTTTGGCAGGCCACATTGCCGAGAATAAATTACTGTCAACGCATAAGGAAGGGCTGAGGCAGAAGATTTATCTCTCTGCTCTGACCGAGGCCGTCTTCCGCAGGCCTCCACATGATCGCGCCATGTCGTTCAACACGATCGCCGAGGAGACGAAGGTTCGACCTGATGAGATCGAGCACCTAATCATGAAGGCCTTGAGCTTGGGACTACTGAGGGGCAGCATAGACCAGGTCGACGAAGTTGCACGTATCAACTGGGTGCAGCCAAAGGTTCTGGATATGAAGCAGATTGAGGGCATGAGGTTGCGACTTCAGGAATGGGATACAAGCGTTAATGAACTTGGGAACTGGATTGAATCCAAAGGGCAGGATGTCTGGGCAGCTTAGAATGGCAATGAAGACATACTGGGCGTCTGGGAGCTTGGCAACGGTTGTACATTAGCAGTTGCAGCGCATAATAGGCATTTGCGTCCCAACAAGGAGTTAGACCGAGGCAGGAATGATATATGCTTTGGTTGCTTTTAACTATCTCTTCCATTTCATCATACAGAGACTATTGAGATTTCTACATAATAGAGAGTTCATACATCTGTCGGTTTCCCAAGAACCACAACTGCACCGACTATCCATGCGGGCCACCAGACGAACCACACAACAAATTGGGTGGTCATACCCCACACATCGTAGCCAAACGCAGCCTCGGTCAAAATTTCTTTGATCGAGAGCGCCCAATATGAGCTTCCGATGCATAGAACCACAGTAGGGGCCAAGAGATTGATGAGAACTAGGACCACAACTGCTACCAAGGGCCTCTTGGCAAGGGGCTGCACATACGTTAATGGCGATGCAAGCAGTCCGACCAGAAGGGCGAGCGAGAAGTTAAGCGTAGCTAAAGATGAGAGGAACATCCCCAAAAGTAGCAGAGAGAATGACTTCATGAGCTGATACTGCTGGTGCGTAGGCTTGAAATAATTGGTGATTACCCCTGAAAATATTACGGGCAAGGCGGCGTTGAATGCTGAAAACCCCCCGAAAACATATGGGAGCATCTACCAGTTTGTAAGCATGAGTTGGTAAAGGGGGTGGGAAGGGACGTACTGCTTCGTTGCTGTGGTTGAATAGATACATGGGAATCACCCCAAGAAATTGAGCAGTTCCAACAACGGCCATTGGGATAAAGAGATGCCGCTCTTTTACATTCGATTCTTGGTGAGGGACAATGCCTTTACCCGCCTTAGATTTGGCAGCATCAACTTTCTCAAGGGACTTCTTATCCTTGCGGCCACTTTGTACCCAAAGTGAGATGGCCATAATGGTGAAATTTACCGCCACAAGCATGGCACTTGGTAAATAGGTGCCAATGCTGACAAACCTTCTGGAATGCATAAGCAAGTAGAAGAAGAAGCTTTGGTGCAGGTGCTCCAGTAGATTGTTCAAGCTGCGGAAAGTGCTTTCAACCACTCTACCCATGGCCATTTCATCTTGCCAGCCATCACCAAAGGGCTGTAGTGTCACCGCATCGACGTGATAAGGTATAAAGCAGCTGTGAGCCCCTGACGCGTGGCCAAGCCCTTGTCGTAGCATCCCTCTTAACATTGTTTGTAGGCGGTCTTGGTAGTCGTCAGTGTGTGACCACATCTGTTGAAGGGAAATTCCTATCCCCATTTGACCAGTGGCAATGTTCGTGATGGTATTGAAGAGGTCGAGATTGGGAAGTTGACCGTTCACGCCGTCGTATACGATATGCAGGGACTCAAAGCGGTGGTCGAAAGGGTAGTCGACCGCAAGGGCTCCTTGCAGAGCACCGCCTTTCAGGGGCAAGGCATCAATGCCCGGGGACGAATGTGCGTCATGATATGCATCCACCCATGCTTGTGGTCCTGCTCGACTGTCTGGGGTGATCAGGAATATGATGTCCTTTGACCACAAAGACCATCTCTTGAAGTATCTCGCGAGAGTCAACACAAGGGCAACTCCGCTTCTATTGAGATCCCCTTCCATGTTTCTCCAAGCTCCGACAAGGACAATAGCCTCTGTTGCGTCTCCCCGAGGGGCATGTAGTATCGCATATAGATTCTCTCCATGATGTCGGTTTCCAGCTGACGTATACTCGAAACGTTGGCGTGCAGTTTTCAGTCCGGCAGCTTGAAAGAAGCCTTCCAGTTTATCATTGATCCTGATCATATCAGTTTAGCTGTAAACATCGCCAGGGTGAACCCAGGACCATACTCTGCGTTGCTTGACTCGGTCAAGGCATCAACCTCTTGCTTGAAACCCCGGAAAATATTCTGGTCGCTGCCCGAAAAGTAGGTATGGACCTGCCCAGGTAGGAGGGCATTTTCGGATATGTATGTATTGCGCGAGTAGTCTTGCAATGGCAGGAGCAGCAGCCAGGTGACACCCACCAGGATACAAAAGAAGGAGATGTATGGTGGAAGCTTAAGGAGTCGCCCGTCGCCGCGCAACAGAACACCCGGAGCTACAGAAAGTCAGAATTGCGCACATCTGGGATCATAACTAGGAACACTTACATATCAGAGCCATATCGGGCTCGAAGGCTCATCGAGCTGGTTGGGGTGCGTGGGTTCGTGTTGGCAAGGCTCAGGTACAGCGGCTAGGTACACGACGTGGTAGGGAAGCGATCGCCTTAGCACAGGCCCCCGCAAGCCACCGACGATTGTTCGATCCTTATCACCAAAGACCTTCCACCAGTTGACACTTCTCGTGCAACCCGAATGTCTTCAAAGCTTGGGGGTCTGTAGAGACAATACATGCAGACGACATTTGTAGGCCACCTTGGTCTTCAATTCAAATATTACGCGTCTTTACATAAGACCCACACCTCGCAATGGTAAGTTGAATTATAGGGAGGAAATGGACACCTTCATTTGCCAACATCTACTTCTCAATTGTCGCAAGGTCTTTAGGGAATCATTACAAGAGGAAGCGAATAAAATGTCTTCATTATAATACTTGCCATACGTTTTATATCGCCCTGCGGGATAAAGCTGCCCCTCATGACAACTCCTCCATTATATACACCCCTTCCAATCATATCATACAACCGATTTATTCTCTAAAAAACAAGAGAAACGATGTCTAAGGACCCAACCGTTGAGTGCTTCCCAAATAACCCATTTGGATTCCAGACTCTGGGTCAGGCGTGGAGACCGGAAGGACGCCGAATCTCCCGTATGTCTTCTGATCAACAGAAACATAGTGTGGCAGCCGCCCAAGGAGGTTCATCTTCCCTTCAACCCATCGGAGAATCTTTTCGGGCGGGGCGAGGAACTTCAAGTATCCAAGGCCGACTTTATACTATTAGCGGGGGACTTAGTAGGAGAGAGAGGGTACTTACAAAGATACCCCACTGCAATGCCGCAGAGATGGCCGAGGAAGCTCGTGTTTTTAATCAGGAAGCTGATGAAAACAGCGAGCACTAAAGGAGTCGTCCATGTCGGTACCTGGACGGTGCCGACCTTGAAATGAGGGTTCGTCCGGTATGTCTTGATCGCCTCCATCCCGAGGAGTAGGAATACCCATAAACTGTAGCCTGTATTAGCATGGAGCTATGAAGCGCAAGACGCTGATGAACATACCTTGCGCCAAGGACTGCAGTGTTTCCTCGCAATACGCCTCGCTCTAAAACAACATATATAATGGCTGGAATAGTCGACAATGCTATAACAGTCGTCAGTTCTGGTGGTTTTGGGTCGGATTTCTGGCAACTCACGTCCAAAAAACAAAAGGAGGGACGTCAGGGTCCCATGCTCTGTCTCAAATCGTTCCAGCAGCGGGACGAGCGCAATAACGTTCAGGAAGGCATGGAAGAGGCCAGCATGTATAAGAGGGAATGTATTCGTCCGGTATACTGTAATGTAGCATGTCAGCGATGCGCTAGAAAGGGGAACATAGGAGGCGTCGCAACGCGAGGTGTCCTTACATGTAGCCACGCCAGTCTCCTGCGGTATCAAGGATCCCCAGGCCTGTACATCCCACACCGACTGGATGCTGACAACCCAGAAGGCGATAATAAGAGTTATGATCAGGCGCGTGAACAGGGGCAGGCGAAACACATATGATCGTGTCCGGGCCAGGTTGACCTGCGGAAACATGGACGCCATGGAGGGCATGGCAGCGGTTGGAGGATCGGAGGAGGCGGAAGGCGCCAAGTCAGCCGGATTGGGGCTTTCGCTGCCTTATAAAGTAGTGAAGATCAATTCCTCTGAGACTGTCGATACATTGTGTCAATCTATCGCTGCATTAGAGTGTTGGTTCAATGATCTACGACGGAGTTGTCCTCAAAAGTTTTGTACGTTTTCCCAGAAACACAACACCCGCTAATCCGATAGCCTCGCTTGATGACAGAGAATCAGGGGACTCAACCACGGAGAGCATACATACCAAAGAATTAAGAGGGGTTAGAACCTATGTTAATACTTGCCGTTGGAAAATATTAAAGTCACAGCGTTGGCACATTAATTCCACACATATCACAAGGCGTCACGCATATTATTGGAGCAATTATATCAGTTGAAACCCGTTAATCGAACATTATACATTTGAGGAAATAACTAGTTGATGCTGGTGGTCGTGCACTCAATAGAATATTGAGACGAAGACATGAAGTCTCTAACACGGAGGTATGGACTAAGAAAACGCATTCAACATGGACAACTACACTGGTACCAACAACGCTCAAACACCCATCTACAATCTTTTGATCTATGCCTTGGCGGCGTTGGCCTTGGCCATGGTGTTCAAAGCGCTACCGTTCTTGAACCACTCGACTTGAGGAGCGTTGTATGTGTGGGAAAGCTTGACCTCGAAGGTCTTGCCGTCCTTGGGGTGGACCTTCATGGTGAGGGGCTTGCCAACCTCGAGCTCGGTGCACAGAAGGTCGATCTGGGATTAACGGTTAGCAATTTATATTTTAATGGGATTTCACTGTAACTGACCTTGTCCTCAGGGTTGATCTTGTCGTAATCCTCTGGGTTAGAGAAGGTAAGAGGAAGCATACCCTGCTTCTTCAAGTTGGTCTCGTGGATACGGGCGAACGACCTGGTGATAATAGCAAGTCCACCCAAGTGTCTAGGCTCGAGAGCAGCGTGCTCACGGGAAGAACCCTCTCCGTAGTTCCAGTCACCGATAACAACCCAAGGGATGTTCTTGGACTTGTAATCTCTGGCAGTGGCTGGGACAGCATCCCACTCACCGGTGGTGTAGTTCTGGACCTTGTTGGCCTCACCGTTAGCAGAGTTGATGGCACCGATAAGCATGTTGTTGGAGATGTTGTCGAGATGTCCACGGTACTTAAGCCAAGGGCCGGCCATGGAGATGTGGTCAGTGGTGGTCTTGCCGTGGCACTTGATGAGAATTGGCAGGCCGTTGGCATCCTTTCCGTCCCAGGCCTTGAATGGCTCGAGGAGCTGGAGACGGTCGCTGGTTGGGGACACGGCAACGCTGACGGCGCTACGCTCAGCAGGTGGTGCCTGGTAGGTGTTCTGTCCTGGGTCGAAGCTTCCGCTCTCGGGAAGACCGTTACCAGAGGGAGGTGCGAGGAGGAACTCCTTGCCGTCCTTGCCGACAAGCTTGTCGGTGAGGGGGTTGAAGTGGAGGCTTCCGGCGATGGTCATGGCGACGACGAGATCGGGGGAAGTGACGAAGGCGTGGGTAGCGGGGTTGGCATCGTTACGTCCAGTGAAGTTACGGTTGTAGGACGAGATGATGGAGTTAGCCTCACCCTTCTTGACGTCCTTACGGTCCCACTGGCCAATGCAGGGGCCGCAGGCGTTGGCCAAAACCATACCGCCGAACTCCTCAAGAGTGGCAAGCTGTCCATCACGCTCAATGGTGGCGCGAATCTGCTCAGAACCAGGGGTGACGGTGAACAGAGACTTGGCCTTGATACCGTGGTCGAGAGCGTCGCGAGCGATCGAGGCCGCGCGAGACATATCCTCGTAGGAGGAGTTGGTGCAAGAACCGATCAGACCAACCTTAAGCTCCTCGGGCCAGCCGTTGGCCTTGACAGCCTCGGAGAACTTGGAGATGGGGGTAGCAAGATCGGGGGTGAATGGACCGTTAACGTGGGGCTCGAGCTCAGACAGGTTGATCTCGATGAGCTGATCGTACTCAGCACCCTCATCCTCCCTCAGCTCCTTGGCGTAGGCACGGGAGAAGTCTCCGATGTCCTTACGCTTGGTGACGGAAAGGTAATCGTACATGCGGTCGTTGAAGGGGAACAGAGAGGTGGTAGCGCCAATCTCGGCACCCATGTTACAGATGGTGGCCATACCGGTACACGAGATACCGTTAACACCAGGGCCGTGGTATTCGACAATGGCGCCAGTTCCACCCTTGACGGTAAGGATACCAGCAACCTTAAGAATGATATCTGTGTAGCCACGTATATTAGTGCTAGTTCAAAAAAACGTAGGAATTCGTGCAAACTAACCCTTTGGCGAGGTCCATCCGGACATTTGACCAGTAAGCTTAACACCAATGACCTTAGGGGCCTTCAGCTCCCAAGGAAGATTGGCCATGACATCAACGGCGTCGGCACCGCCGACACCGATGGCGCACATACCCAAACCACCGGCGTTGGGGGTGTGAGAGTCGGTACCGATGAGAAGACCACCGGGGAAAGCGTAGTTCTCGAGGAGAATTTGGTGAATGATACCGGATCCTGGCTTCCAGAAACCAATGTTGTACTTGGCGCAAGCAGTGGCAAGGAAGTCGTAAACCTCCTTGTTGATGCTGACGGCACGGGCCAAATCCTTGTCACCACCAATCTGGGCCTCAATAAGATGGTCGCAGTGGACAGTGGTAGGGTTGGCAACGGAAGGCATGCCGGCAGACATGAATTGGAGGATGGCCATCTGAGCAGTGGCATCCTGGCAAGCAACACGATCAGGGCGCAGTCTCAGGTATGAGGAGCCACGCTCGATTTCCTGTCCGTGAGGATCATCCAAATGGGAGTAGAGGATCTTCTCGGCGTAGGTGAGAGGCCTGTTCAATCGTCCGCGGACAATGGCGAGGTTCTCAGACATCTTCTTGTAGTTGATGAAGTTGTTCTTCTCGTGAATGTTCTGGGTGACCTTCTGGTCAAGGCTCGCATCACTGGCAGTAGCCATTGTGCGGCGCAGGCCATGCTGGATGACCGCCCGGCGTTGGGCGGCACCAAGAAGTTGTCTCGACGCCAGCATTGTGAGGTTGTCTGGAGTAGAGAGTGTGTTTGATGGAGAAAGGAAGAAAATGAGGGTGGAGAGTAGGAGAAGTGCTTATCACGCTGGAAGCTCGGCTACTACGACTTTCGCCGAAGCCAAGCCGTTGCCGTTGATGCGGGTTTTACAGCGTGGAGGGTGGGAGAAAGAGGGCGAGGGAGCCAATGAGAAGCGAGCTATTAGCTGTTGCTTCCATGACGGGTACAATCTGCACAGGCGCGTATTGGATGCGTATTGGATGGGGCAGGCATGTACCCCCTGTACATGGGATACATTGGCATAAAATGGATTAGTCAGCGGGATTTGTGGCTGTACTGGCATATGTGTGCTGCATTTGCTGTGTGGATGAAACGTGGGAGCAAATGACGTTCGTCCCTTTAGGTCTGGAGACCACTCTGACTTTGACTTTACAGTACAGTACCGGCCTGCAGATCCAACGACATCATCGTTAGTTGACTCAAAGGGAAAGCCTGGAAATCTGTTCTAGGTTGCTCCAATTGAGAGCAAGTGTGAGAAAAGGGTGCTCGTAATTATTGCCGGGTGCAGGTTCTAATTGATCAATTGATATGCCGCATACGTCTCTATAAAATACCTTCATTTTTGCCCTCCCTCCTTTGCCCTTATTTTATTTCTCCGTGGTTGCACGAGACATTTCGAGGGTTTACCACAGTTTACAGTGCCACACACACCACTACACTACCACACAGTAGAACCAGAAAAAATAATGAAAAAATAATGAAATATTGCCTGCTCAGAGGAATAATCATGTGAAAAAGCTTCCACATTATAGTGGGGCAGGCATGCGACGACTGAGTTCGAGACATGCTGAGCACAGTTTGCTTGCACCGTCCTATTCCCGTGAACCCTACTCCATCCGGTACTTGGGATTTTCTGAGCGATTTGGGGTCGCAGCCGCTGTCAGCCTCGATCTCCTCGGCTTTCTGTGGCGGCAACTGCGCTGCAGCATCGGGCTGGATTGGGTAGCTGGGCACTCTGGACAGCAGAGGTAACATGCAAGTACTTCTGCTGCTCCGGGGTACATTCCCATCAAAAAAGCAGGGTTCCGGCGTGGGCGAAACCGGCTCCAGCAAATGTGCTTTGGATAATATCTCCAGCGCTTCTCCGTAGCAGTAGAGCACGCCGTAAACAACTGACAGACCACATTAGAGGCCCAGCCCAGTTGGCGGCGATTGTTCCGCCTGTCCGAAGTGCCGCCGTCTTAGAGTACACTTCTCCGTCCAAACAAGCAAACCATATATGGCCTCTTAATGCTTTGATAAAGCATGTATTTCAGTATACCATTTTCTTGGTCCCCCTTCCCCCCTCCCCCTCAAAATATGACAACCGGCGTGCCCGACAACTCTTCGAGAATGTCTCAGGCTTCATTCTGCGCATGCACAGTCAGTACCTTCGGTCCCGGTGCTACTTTGCTATCTCGCGGGCATATTTTCATCCCTCGGCTTGGAGTGGGTTTCGGCAAAGGTGGGGCGCGAAAAATGCAGTTTGGTCTGGAGACGTGGTGAGCCGCCTAATCCGGTTTAGCCCTGATCACATCTCAACCTTATTCGAGGATAACGGAAATTTTGTGTCCTGGAGACCAAATCACCAAATCATTGCGATCACCACTACACGCGCACCGTGCAACCCCCACGATACCTCATCAGACAAGGCAGCAATAATGGGTGTCGAGAACAAGAAGACTAGGACGAAGACGAGGAGGCACACCAGGTATGAGAGCCTATTTGTTTTTGCGGTGCACGGCGATAATACCGCCTATGCACTACTGCAAAATGCCTATACTTGAAGTATGCTAACCACCATGTTTTAATAGAGATCTTGATCAAGTCAAGTCCGACCTCCTGTCATCCAAGCATCTCGCACAATACCAAGCAACAAAGGCGTCAGAAGATTTGCCGGGTCTGGGGCAGTTCTACTGCATCGAGTGTGCGAAATGGTTTGAGGGAGAGAACAGCCAGAGGACGCATTTGAAGGGCAAGAACCACAAGAGAAGGTATGGCAGATAACGCAGCATCAACTGACATTTTGCTGACAATTTGAAACAGAGTCAAGGCGCTAAAGGACGAGCCATACACCCAGAAGGAAGCGGAGGCCGCAGTCGGGCTGCGAACAGACAATGGACCGCTACGAACGAGTATGAGCAAGCCACAGACTATCGAGGTTGAGATGGCAACATGAAGAACCGACCCCGCCATGTTTCGTACCTGGGAGCCGCCTCACTGCGATAACAAACTCAACGCCAGCATTCCCCCGCAGAAAATCACGCGAGCCACGGCTGCACCATACCTAACGGTGTTCACATAAAAGCATGCCTTCGTTGGAAATATTATTTCTGGGGTATTTCTGCTATCTCGATAGTCCTATCTAAGGCTACTTCCGCGAGCCCTCGCCAAACCACTACCACGAGCACCCCGATACCCCGCTCTGGGAATGCCGCCCCTCCCGGTCGATGATGTTCCACCACGACTGGGCGCGCCAGCTATTCTTGAGGCTGGAACTGGGGGTGTGAATTTGGGGGTCGCTTTCGATGATGTTGGAGGGTTGTCGACAAATGATGTGTCGGTAGTCCTATTTTATCCACGTCGTTAGTTGTTGAATCTTTGAACAGTAGTTTAGATCATACATGAAGGTTGTTTCTCCGTCAAAATCGCCTTGAAATCGTTCTGAGTTGGTTGATCGGTCTATATTCTATTAGTGAACGTCTTCTGCAAAGCATAATGATTCTTCTTACTCAGTTGTTCCGCTTGCTGTTGAGCCCGACGAAACGAATCTGCCACGGGGGCCTATTAAGTTAGCACCGTAGATAAGAAACTACCCCTCCATCCCATACCTCCGGAAAATCCACACAGAACGCATTCATATTCAGCCCGTAAAGGAAACTCGCGAAGCTTTCGCTAAACCGCGAGAGACTCTCGTGCATCAACTGCAGGTGCATAAAATTGGCTTCTAAATCGGCCATCGAGTCCGACAGCTCCGCAAATGCGGGCTCGAATACCTCTAGTGGCGCATCGGAATTGCCGCCAACGCTGGACCTGCCGGATTCGCGGAAAGAAGATTTCGAGGAGGGGCGAAGAGGGGTCGTTGGGCGCGAGGTAGGACGGCGTGTTCCTGAGCTGGACCGTTTGATGCTGCTATCGAGCGGGCTTTTTGACGCCGACATCTTTGCCGTTTCCTGTCTTGCGTCCGTTTGTGGGTTTAGAACTGTTCGTGGGTTGTGTGGCTGATTCTACGCACTGGCGGTCTGTTTATAGCGGCCGTTTTGTTTGTTCTGGAACGACACCAAACAAAACGCCATCGCGTCAATTAGTTCTCGATAACGCGGCTAACTTCCTCCAGATAAACTTCCCCACCAGATCGACGCAACCATATCCGACCAGGCGTCATCAGGGTCTGGGATTGGAACTACGAAAATCGGGAAATCTGCTACCTATATATGCCATGTACATTTATAAATCTATAAATATTATTATAATATCTCAGATTGGTTATTTTATCGCGCAAGTTGTGCCCTCGTGCGGTCATAGTACATCGGAATATTATCGGTAGTTGGCTATCCTAATTGACCCGCTTTGGGATAGGTACAACGTCTCTCCACGATTCCTGCGCTGTTTCTAGACCTGTGCAACAGAACTTCTGACGGGAACACCCTGAACAAGTTCGCACCGTCCCCTATGCCAGCAGTATCCGACTGCATTCTTGTACACGCAAGGCTACTCGATTGGAAATATTCCCGAAGTTCTGTTCAGAAACTTGGCCGCCATCTCCCATTCGTGCTTCGCGAGAATATACGCACAGCCCCGACATTCCGGAGTGCCGCAACTCTCTCCAAGAGGCAATTGAGCTCCTGGCAGACACGTGAAAACAAACTACCCCCCCTATCGAACTCCTCTCAGTCGAAACGGCAGAAAATCCCTTTGGCCCACTCAAGACAGTTTTCTCACTCTTCTCGAGACGATAAACGGAAGTACTTCAGTCATCCTCCTGGTTTATACGCAACACAGACACAGCCAATTCAAAGCGCGGTCGGGACTTGGACAGCTGCTATATTAATAGGTGCTATCAGTGGTTCAGTGTACTTCTTTACTGCCCGTCCGAAACACAGCGGTAAACTCGATATCGAATCGGGCGACCAGGTTCAACAGTCCGAAGCACGCGACATCTCAAGTTCCACAAACTCCGCCAATATGGGAGAAACTAGCCAACCTGGGCATGTAGACAACCTTTCGCCAGAGCAGGAGGAAAAGCTCCAGCAATTATGGATTGCAACGCTGCAGGTATTCGGGGTTTTGAACATGGAGCAGGCGAAAGTCCTGAGCAGTACTGTCAATGGCACTATTGTCCCGGTATTATCAGAACAATCGGTACCAGCATCCGAACTGGCGAAGAAGAAGAAGCGTGGCTGGTTTGGAAAGAAGACCGAGTCGGAGGATACACCAGCTGTCAGTAGCGACGACAAGAATGCTCTTGCATCAAAGTTCGCGCATGCTCTAGAGAACGCATCTCCAGAAGTTATTAGGAGTTCTTTCTGGAGCATGTTGAAACACGACAATCCGGATATGCTTCTACTCAGGTTTCTGCGTGCAAGGAAATGGGACGTAGAAAAGGCCCTGGTTATGATGATCTCGACATTCCACTGGCGATCCGTGGAGATGCATGTCGACGATGAAATTCTGTTTAACGGAGAAGAGTCAATGCTATTGGATTCGAGGAGCAGTGACCCTATCAAGAAGAGGCGGGGTGAAGATTTCCTAGAGCAAATTAGAACAGGTAAAAGCTTTTTACACGGGGTAGACAAGCTGGGTAGGCCCATGTGCTTTATAAGAGCACGTCTGCACCATGCAGGCGACCAGGAGGAAGCTAGTTTGGAGAGATATACGATCTATGTGATTGAAATTGCGAGATTCGTGGTTCAACCGCCAGCCGAAACTGCTGTAAGTCTACATTCCAATGCACATGGTATTTACTAACGTTATATAGTGTCTCGTTTTCGACATGACTGGTTTCTCATTGGCGAATATGGTGAGTATTCGACGCCAGTAAGCAATTGGCAGTACTGACTTAGTTTATAGGATTATACTCCAGTCAAGTTTATGATCAACTGTTTCGAAGCCAATTACCCAGAGAGCTTAGGTGTTATTTTAATCCACAAGGCTCCATGGGTATTCCAAGGTACCCAAACCCATCCTTTCATAGAGAATCAGCCTACTGACTCGCTATATAGGGATCTGGAAGATTATTAAGGGTCTCCTGGACCCAGTTGTGGCTAGCAAGGTGAACTTTACGAATAGCA
This sequence comes from Pseudogymnoascus sp. BL549, assembly GCA_001630585.1. Lineage (NCBI taxonomy): Eukaryota > Fungi > Ascomycota > Leotiomycetes > Thelebolales > Thelebolaceae > Pseudogymnoascus > Pseudogymnoascus sp. BL549. Next base: position 13,661 of record LNAR01000496.1, on the reverse strand, counting down.
CTGCTGATATGGAAGCTTTCATTGAGAAATCTCGAATCATCAAAGAGCTAGGAGGCGAGGAAGATTGGGCGTTGAAATACATTGAACCTGTCATTGGAGAGAACGACTTGATGAAGGACGTGGAAACAAAGAACAAGATCCAGTCCGAGAGGGACGCGCTTGGTAAGGAATTCGAGAAGGCAACAATCGCATGGATCGAGAACAAGGCTAGTGAGGATGCAAGGAAAAAGCGTGCGGACTTGGGGGCATCCCTCGAACAGAACTACTGGAAGCTTGATCCGTATATCCGTGCTCGGTCATTTTACGATCGTGCTGGGATGATTAACCCGGGGGGTAAAGTCCAGTTCTACCCAGACGCTACCAAGGACGCCACCGCTTCAGAGGCAGCGGTTCCCGAGACCTCGGAGGTAGCAGCCGCCCCTCCAGCTGTAGTGTCCAAGGCTGCCACTGTTGAAACAACATCTAACGATATTGATTGAACATTTTCCAATTCAGAGAACGGGTATTTAGAACCATATTCACGGGCACCCACACGAGCCCGAGCGCCGATTCATGAAGTCTAGTTTAGAAGCATACAAGGAAGCGCACATACGTACAGCAATATATAGTCCGTGATTTACTTCAGTTTGTATTCGTCTGTATACGTATTGTGATTGCATCTCCACCTCCCCATCTGTGTGCGTAATGTAGTAGTTACAATTTCTACATCTTCGATTTAATTTCCGCCAAAAGCTCCTTGAGCTTGTCCATGTCCGTCTTCTGCTGAGGCCATCCCACCTTAAGTCCTTCTTCGGCGTTTGGCTTCGGGATCTATACATATCTTCATCAGTAATTGTGCTACAGTGGAACGAAACACCGCATACCATGTGGAAATGAACCTATATGATTAGTTAGCATAGTTCATCTTCAGGCGCATCTGATCTATCTTACATGGTCAACTTCCTGGTGAGCAATTCTTCCGTTGTTTTGCAGCACATTGTAATCCACAGCGCCGGTGGCCGTGACGAGCTTCTTCACAACGGGCTATACAGGTCAGCAACCGCACCCAATTCCTAGTTGATTCAGCCTACCAAGATCTCAGAGAGCTGATCATCTGGTATATCCGTGAGCTTCGCGCCGTGAAACTTGGGAATCACCAGCTATTGATTGTTAGTAGGGGCTATCTCCTGTGGCGTTGCGGGGCTTACGGCGTGGCCGCGGCTGAGCGGATTGATGTCGAGGAAGGCAAGGACCTTGTCACTCTCAAACAGCTTGAAAGATGGGATGTCCCCTACGTAAAGTTAGCTATAGCATCTTCGCGAAGGATGCTATGATATGATAGCTACCCTTGATGATCTTGCAGAAAATACAGGCCGACATTTTTCGTTCTGGATTGGTGAATATGAAAAGTAATCTGATGCCCCGCTGCTCCAGGAATTGCCGTGGGTTTATATAAGCTCAGAGGACAAGGGAAACGGAGCTCCTGCTGGTGGCCGCACCGCATGGGGAACCCCGCCGCTGACACAGCGTCATGTTTGTGTGGGGGTTCACCAAGGGGCCCGTGCACGTGCCACTATATCCGTAGGATCGCGTCCAAACCCTGTGAATCAATGAAGCAACTTCTTTGAACGCCAGAATGTGGTGAGCTACCACCGAGACAACATACCTTTCAACAAACAAACGTCATTCCAGTAGAGTGATGAAGGGTTTGAATCTATCATGTTAGCTGCAAACGTCACGTTTTGCATTCAAGAGAGGTCCAGGTCACATTTCCACAATCGAGGGACAAATCGTTCGATTCCTAGCTATAGCCATGGTATGGCAAAAGCTTAGCTATACAACGGTAACGATCTCATATCTCACTTTGTCAGAAAGTCTCACTATAGTCCTGGCCGTCGTCGCTGTTGTCCGAGGAGCAGTCATGAGGTCGAGAAGCAACGATCGAACCTTCCTTCCTTCATCTTGATAACTTCTCCCAGGCAGCTCCCATCATGGCGTTTCATTCAAAAGTGGCCTTGTCTGAAAGCACGCCTCAACCTTCTCCTCCTGATCATTTCGGCTTCCCTGGCCCTGTTGATTCGTCTCTGGCGGCTGTTCTGGTCCTCGGCCTTGCCCCTAGAGCCGTCAGGAAGGCATCGCTCATTGACCGACTCCAAGTCATCAGTCCCATCATGGTGCATCCCGGATCTATCCTGTCGAATCGGTCTGTTCGCACGAACCCCAAGATGACCAGTCTCACACTGTGATGAGGTTCCTGGCTGGGTTGAAGCTTGAGGGTTTTGGGCGGACTCCTGAAATCTGCGATGAGCCAACTCCCTATTCTGCAGCGCGCGACGGAGTGTTTCTTCATTGGTGGGGTGCACAGAAGCCCATGGGGCTATATCATCGATAGCGTCGCTGACGTCTCCGGGATACTCTGTATGGCCGCAAGGTGATCCTGAGTTGGGTTGGCATACTCGGCAATGATTGAGATTTTGGTTGTAGGATGCGGAGAATCCGGAAAAAAGGTTGCCAGTGGAGGGCATATGGTCATCGGAGATCGAAGGGATGCGGAATCCAGATCTGCGCATTTCATCACGCAAGGCGCGATCTTCGTCAGAGAGGCGGACACGACCATCGTCTGGCTGATACTGGTTCTGGTTCTGGTATTGAAACCCAGGATCTCCACTGCGGTTCTGGTCGCCAAGCGGATAGTGGAGAGGTCGGTCTTCCGAAATTGGTGAGATGCGGAAGCCGGATTGGCGCATTTCGTCGCGCAAGGTGCGATCCTCCTCTGAGAGAGAAAGATGGCGGAAGTCTCCTGACAGTCCCTCGGTATTATCAGCCACATTATCTTCTGTGTGCTCACGGTTGGCCTCGTTGCCGTCATTATTCTCATTCCCAAAGACATTGACACGGGACCTGATGCCATCAGGGTTGCTGGTTGTGCTAGAGTAGGCGTTGCCAGATCGGACCGATGGCTGCTGTTGCTCAAGCTGATTTCTGCATACTGAGCATGGAAAGAAGATGCAGTCGGAGTGATCTAGCTCACTGCCTCCATATCCATGGAAGCCCATCTTTGATGCTTTTTGTGCGATTTACGCACTCGCATAGGTATTTGCGGTGCGTAATTATTGTCACAAAGGGGAGGGTTGCAAAGGAGTGCATAAGGTTCGCGTAAGGGGTCATTGGTACAGTAGCCTGGGTAGCGCCTGAGGATATAAAGAGGAGCTGGCATAGGGATTACCTGGGAATCACAACCAGCAACGGAATAACTGGTAACCCAAGGACCATATAAGGCAACTGGCACAACAAGGACATGGGGAATGGCCTGCAAAGCGAAAGGAGTGCATATACAATGACTATTAGAGGAGATGGTCCTCGTAATCTTTAGGACAGACTGACTTTTTTTTGTAAATATTTAGAACAGCATATGAGAACGCTGCACTGCCCCAGTGCCATCATTTTCAACAGATAGATTCTTGAATTTTTGAACTGTTGCAACTCAATGTAACTGCACAAGCATCAGAATGACCTTTTAATTGAATTTGCATTATGCGACAAGGTTTTTACAACTCTCCATTTGATAAATTGATAGTATCGTGGTTGTTGAGCCACATTGGGACGGATCTCGGGATGTTCCGTGATACGCGCTACTGGGATTCTGGGTGGTGAGTGATGGATCGCGTCGCAAACCACAAGTCGTGAGGCTACTGCACAGTCGCAACGCTGCCATAAAACGCAAAGATGTCGCAACCACCTCCGCTTCATGAGGAGGGTGATGTACAAGAGGATACAGTTATGAAGAATGACTCTACAGCGTCGACGTCTGGCTCGGGTGGAGTATCGAAGAGAGACTATGAAATCATGAAGGGCATTGTTGATCACCTTACTGAGGCAAAGGACGAGAAGTGAGAACTACCACGATCCATTGCCGGATTATTTAAACATTTAAAGGTTTAAAACCTTTGCTAACTGCTTGCTAGCGACCGCGAAATTACATCGGTATTTCAGCGCATTGTAAACAAGAGATTCCTTCCTGATTACCACGAAATCATCAAGGATCCCGTTGCTTTCAGCACAATCAGGGTACGCTCCTCTATCAACCCCGCAATATCTTTGTGTACTGACACATATCATAGAGCAAAATACTAAAGAAGCTGTACTCGAATTGGAAGGAATACGTCAGGGATTTTGCCTATATCTCCCACAACGCACAAGTCTACAACCGACCCTCGGCCGAAGCCTACGGCGATGCCCTCAAACTCAGGGAGATGGTTAAACTTGAGCTAGCGAAGCTCGTGGACCAGAACATTATATCTGCAGAAGATGCAGAATATCCCGACCTTGGCGAGATCCCCGATGTAGAGGACTCGCCACCTCCACAACCAGACATGGAAGGGCAAAGTGAAGACGAGCAGGCCGAGGATGACCGCGACGATGAAGACGAAGATGAGGATGAGGAAGATGACGTTGATGACTCCGACGATGAGGGGGCCCGCAGGAGACGACGCAAGGGTCCCCGCTCATCTGCCGCCATCACCAAGCGTGAGGGTGGCAAGGTTGAAGACGGTTCCAAGGATGACGCGGATGCCCACAAGAAGAGAGGAAGGCCACCGAAGGTCCACACACCAATGGAAGCGCGTATCAATACCATACTTAAGGGACTCAGAAAATTCAAGGATGAGAAAGGAGACCTTAAGGTTCTACATTTCGAAAAGCCACCGGACAAGACTCTGTTTCCTGAGTACTATCAAGAGATTAAGAACCCAATTGCGCTGGACATGATCAAGAGGAAGGCCAAGCGCAAGAAGTACAACTCAGTCGATGCTGTCATGAAAGATCTAGAGCTCATGTTCGATAACGCCAAAGAATACAATCTTGAGGATAGCGAGGTGTACATGTGCGCCGCCGACTTGCAGAGAGAGGCCCGGATTCTTGCAGAACAGGAGAAAACGAAGCCGGACAGTGCTTATGTCGATGAAGATGGCAGGCTTCCTCTACCTGAAATCCTCCACAATGGTGAGATCTGGAAGGTTGGTGACTGGGTCCATCTCCAGAACCCCAATGATCTCACAAAGCCAATTGTGGCTCAAATATATCGCACTTGGCAGGATCCAGAAGGACAAAAGTGGATCAATGCCTGTTGGTATTATCGCCCAGAACAAACTGTTCATCGATATGAAAAGCACTTCTTTGAGAATGAGGTTGTGAAGACTGGGCAGTATCGCGACCACCACATCGATGAGGTTGTCGACCGCTGTTTTGTCATGTTTTTTACGAGGTTCAATAAGGGCCGCCCACGTGGATTTCCACCAGACAAGGAGGTATACGTCTGTGAGGCGAGATATAATGAGGACAAATTCAAACTCAACAAGATAAAGACCTGGGCAAGTTGTGTACCAGACGAAGTGCGAGAGAAGGATTACGAGATGGATCTCTTCGACGTACCCCGGAAGATGAAGAAGGTTCCTAGCCCAATCAAGCACTTACTTCGCGAGGACGCAAAAGAAGACGACCCTCTTCCAAAGCCAACTTGGGGTGCGGCCAATGCCCCACCGATTGTTGGTGCAGTTCACAAGCGACCCCGCGAGGCTAATGTAAGTTTTTGGTGATTCACATTCCTAGACGTTTTTCTAACAACACAACAGGAGTCACCTCCTCCAGAGCCAACACCATCTCCTCCACCTCCTCGTCCGGTGGAGCCTGTCCGTCGCTCTATTACTACCGAACGTGCGACAACTTACGGTCAAAATGACACTCCAATGGGCAACATGTCACACACAGCGCCATCTCCGGCCCCGGCTCAACAAACTCTCAACTCATATGGCCAGCAGTTCTCTGCCGTTCGCCCCTCGGCCTCTCCAGCCCCCCAGCTCCACCAGCACTCATCCTACTCCTCCCACGCCAGCGCTGATGCAGCTCCACCCCAGACCCCATCATTCACACCATCCGCAAGCCACACTAACTACGCTGCAACTCACGCCCCCCCAACCGCTCACGCGCCCGTTCTCCAGCACGCTGGCACCCCTAACCCCCTCACCAACTACGACAGCGGCTACGCGCGCTCAGTCCCCCAACCTCGCTCCTACGCTGCACCTCCTGCTGGCTCGCACGCCAACGCGTACAACCCTCCGCGCTCGGTAGAGGTGTACCACCTCAGCGACATTGCGAATGCAAGTATTCCATCGGACATCCGCGAGCAGTTCCACCGCGACGAGAATGATCGGGTTCTTTTCTTCACGGCGCCACCATTGGATATTCCAAGGGTGCCAGGCGGAGCGCCTGTGCTGGGTCATAGTCTGAAGTACCTCGCCGCTAAGGCGAAGGCTGCAGAATTACTTGCTCAGAAGCGTGCGGATAGGGATACGAAGTTGGCGGAGGAAGCCAAGGAGAAGAGAAAGAGAGCTGTGGAGGATGAGGAGAGACGCGCGGATGAGGTAAAGAGGCTGAAGGAGCTAGCGATTGGGGAGTGGGTCAAGCAGATGGATAGGGGTACGGAGCAGATCTACGACAGGATGTTTGGTGCTCCTGATGGGAAGAAGGTTATGGAGATGGAGAGGTTGAAGCTCGAGGCGCTGCACGCTGAGCAGAGGAAAGAGAATGAGATAAAGGGGAGGGAGGAGCGCGAGAGACAAGAGAACCTGAAGGTCAAGATCTACGGGTGAGACTTCAGATGCAATTAAGTAGGAGAGGGTTTTAATTGGGGGGGCGCGATGAGTGTTTTGATATGGCGTTTTAGATTGGGAGGATTAGCGGGGATCTGGGGAGCTTTTGCAGGGTTGGGACCGAGATAGTCTTGGATGGTTGCCCTTAAACTGTAACATTAGGCTCACTACGTTGCTACGAAATATCGTAGCCTCACGGGATCTGCGATGTATGTTAGAAAATTAAGAGATTAATTTTAAGTCAACTTCTCTATAGATGTGATGAATATGCATGTGAAAAATATACCTGTACTAGACTTTTGTAATCATATATTTCTATCTTTATTTCGTGTAAATCATTTTTAAACTTTCAAGCCACCCACCAACACAACTATATCAACAGCCCTCCGTGCACGCACAATAGGTATATACACAGAAGTGAACTCTCATGCCTCCAAAGAAGCGGAGAAGAAAAGAAGTAAAAAGGGGTTAAGAATAAGAATTCGAGAAACGTCTATCCATCTCTACCCCAGGGGGTAAGAAGACAACAGGCCTCAGGGCTAATGATATTCTCGCTATCACCTTTTTCCAAAAGCAACCAAGAATATACCATACAGCCCCAAGTACGATTCCAAGAACGGGAGTGCGAATCTAGCCAGATGGGCACTCTCCGAGGAAACCCCACCACTGCTCAGCCTCAAATTGGTCAGCAGTGCTGGTCTTCCACATCATGTTGTATGGGTTGAAGAGCATGACATTGTCTGGGGTGGACTCGAATGCCGACTTGATAGCGGAGATAGCGGTCTTCTGGTTCGACGACGATGGGATGGCAAGGCCGTTGGTGGATCCCTTGGATGGCCAGCCGGTCTCGGTGATGACAATGTTCTGGGCGCTGTCCGCGAGCTTGGACTTGAGGCTCTCAATGGACGTGGTCAGGAACTTGCCAGCGCTGGTTGCATCGGTGTTGGGGTCGAAGAAGGGGTGGCTGTTGACGGCGCAGTAGTCGGCATTGTCACACAGGCTTGGGTTGGCAAGAGTGGCGACGAGAGTATCACAGGTGACGACGGGTCCGTTGTAACCGGCAGCTCTAAGCTGCTTGCGAGCGGAGCTCATGGCGTCAACGACAGCGGATTCGGAGGACTTTCCGCTGTTGACAAGCTCGTTACCAACGGAGATGGTGTGGATAGTCGACCAGTCGCCGTTAACAGCGGAAACGATCTCCTTGACAGATCCTGCGATGTCAGAGATATCGAAGATACCCTGGAAAACCTTCATGCCGTGGGCCTTGGCAGCAGCGACCACAGTCGAGACGGTGTCGCAGTCAATGCCGTAAGTGCGGACGGTAGAGTAACCGCTTCCAAATCCACCGAAGTCCATCAGGACCTGGTCAGCGGTCTTGCAGGTGCCATCCTTGTTGTATGGGCTGTATGTGAGACCGTAACCACCAGTAGATGGTGCGGACGAGTCCGATGAGCCGGACGACGCAGAGGGGGACGGGGCGCTATCAGACGATGCCGACGATGGGTTGGTGTCAACGGCCTTATCGGCTACGATTGGTGCAGCTGCCTCAGGGGTTGGGGATGGGGCAGCTGGGGCAACTGGGGCCTCAGTCTGAGCGGTAGGCATCTGGGTGGTGGTAGAGACAGGGTTGCCATTCTGGTCAACGTAGACAATGACACGAGCAACGTTGGAATCGTCACGAACAGTCACGTCCTTCTTGGCATGGAAAGCCTCGTGGGCATGGCGTCCTGCAGCAAGTTAGTAGCTGACCCTTGAATGGTGCCTCCACGGGGCTGAAGGCTTTAAAAGTGTATTTACTTACTATGCGGTTGAGCAACAGCAAGCTGGAGCAGCGAGATGGCCGCGAGTGAAAGAGTAGCAGTCTTCATGGTGAGAATTTGACGGATGTGATTTTGTTTGGAAAAAGGTATTGACTATTCGCAACGAACGTCAGTAAGCTTATTCGTAGGTTTGGAGTTTATTATGAGGCCATGTGATGAAATATATTGAGAATTTAAGAATGGTTATGGATCGGTGTTGCAACCCCCCCCCCCCC